>JAVFBZ010047804.1:0-10371 GCA_032466195.1 Katharina tunicata
GTTTTATACGTTGATGTAAAATTGAACAGTTGACGTAAATGGTGTAAAAGAAGTAGCAATTTGAAAAAGAGGTAGCACAAACTTACATTTTATCCAATATATTTTTTTCTGTCAGTTTCAGAGAAAAATAATTTACTTATTATTGTTTTACAGAAAGAGACGATTCAGAATATATATACATGTGTTGCGAAACTCACAGTAGTTTAGAAGTAAACAGGGGAAACGTAAAAACACTCTGTTAGAGTATCCTTAAATATACGCAGCCAGTTGACATCATTTTGCATACAAATAATAGAGCACAATTTTCTATAGTTAAAATGAAGCGTTTCGCTTTATATGTTGCGTAAGCACTGTTTTTATTTATTCAGATTGACATTAAACTATTTTTGTTCCATTATAAAATCTCTTTCTGTTTTTCTCTAACCTGCTATTTAAATTCTACAAATAAAGTCTTAAAGCCTACACGGTTTGAATGACACACTTTTGTACCACGATATACTGCAAAACTGGATGGTGAATTCTGCCCTCAGTAAACGTTATGCACATTGCCGATTTCCTTTCTCTGTTCTGGATTAAGATCCCCCAATGGGGGTCAAACTCTCGACATGATGAAACGCTTATATGTTTCGAGCAAGCCTCGTAAAATCTGTCTTGAACATATCCTGTGGCCCATTGCCCATATCGGCTTCTACAAGTTTTGACTAGATATCATCGAGGTCACCTATTGTTTGTTTAAAAGAGGAAATATTGGTTTCCACCGACGTTGTTCGATTCAATTGATGGTAACCCATTTGTCTTCTTTTTCTTCTTTCGTTGCTACCTAGCGACTATCAAGAAAAGAGTAAAGTATAATGGATTACACCGATTACCATGTCGATACTTCTTATGTAGTGTTAGCACTCCGTGACTACGGTAGACGTCTGTTTGCTGGCTGAAATCGTTCATTTGAAATTACGTCCTGAAGTAATTGTAACCGTCTATCTGGCTCTAACTTCTCATCTATTCCGCTATTGAATAAGAAAAGCATTCTAGACGAGTGGTCTACGTAGCCGGCATTTATTGCAGGCGTTTCTGTGCCTGACTCCGACGATCGTGGGTTCGATTCCCGCATTAGTCGTGCAAAATAATCGGCTTTATAAAGTCTTGATCTCGGGTTCGACCATATAGTAAAGTGGCCGCTTCGGGTTTAATGATGGAGATCTTGTGTTTGACCATGTAAATGGTTGTCTCCTTGGGTTTTACCATGTGAATGGTGGTCGTCTAGTATTTGACCATGTAATGGCGGTCGTCTTGGATTTGACCATGTGAATGGTTGTCGCCTTGTGTTTGACCATGTGAATGATGGTCACCTTGGATTTGACCATGTGAAAGGTGATCGCCTTGGGTTTGACCATGTAAATGGCGGTCATCTTGGATTTGACCATGTGAATGGTGGTCGCCTTGTGTTTGACCATGTGAATGACAGTCACCTTGGATTTGACCATGTGAAAGGGGATCGCCTTGGGTTTGACCATGTAAATGGCGGTCATCTTGGGTTTGACCATGTGAATGGTGGTTACCTTGGATTTGACCATGTGAATGGTGGTCGCCTTAGATTTCACCATATGAATGGTGGTCGCTTTAGGTTTGACCATGTGAATGGTGGACGCTTTAACTTTGACCATGTAATGACGGTCGTCTTGGGTTTGACCATGTAATGGCGGTCGTCTTGGATTTGACCATGTACATGGTGGTCGGCTTGTGTTTGACCATGTTAACGGTGGTCGCCTTAGATTTGACCATGCGAATGGTGGTCGCCTTGGGTTTGACAATGTAAACAGTGATCGGCCTGTGTTTGACCATGCAAAGGGTGGCCGCCTTAGATTTGACCATGTGAATGGTGGTCGCCTTGGGTTTGACCATGTAAACGGTGGTCGGCTTGTGTTTGACCATGTAAAGGGTGGCCGCCTTAGATTTGACCATGTGCATGGGGGTGGCCTTGGGTTTGACCAGTGAATTGTGGTCGCCTTGGGTTTGACCATGTAAACGGTGGTGGCCTTGAGTTTGACCATGTGAATGGTGGTCGCCTTAGATTTGACCATTTAAATTGTGGTCGGCTTGTGTTTGACCATGTAAATGGTAATCGGCTTGTGTTTGAAAATGAAAAGGGTGGTCGGCTTGTGTTTCTCCATGTAAATGGTGGCCGGCTTGTGTTTGACCATGTAAAGGGTGGTCGCTTGAGATTTTACCATGTGAATGGTGGTCGCCTTGGGTTTGACCATCTGAATAGTGGTCGTCTTGGGTTTAACCATGTGAATAGTGGTCGCCTTGGGATTGACCATGAGAATAGTGGTCGTCTTGGATAGGACCATGTGAATAGTGGTCGCCTTGGGTTTGACCATGTGAATAGTGGTCGCCTTGGATTTGACCATGAGAATGGTGGTCGTCTTGGATAGGACCATGTGAATAGTTGTCGCCTTGGGTTTGACCATGTGGATAGTGGTCGCCTGGGGTTTGACCATGAGAAGGATGGTCGTCTTGGATAGGACCATGTGAATAGTGGTCGCCTTGGGTTTGACCATGTGAATAGTGGTCGCCTTGGATTTGACCATGAGAATGGTCGCCTTGGGTTTGACCATGTCAATGGTGGACGGCTTGTGTTTGAACATGTAAAGGATGGTCGGGATGTGTTTAACCATGTAAATGGTGGTCGGCCTGTGTTGGACCATGTAAAGGGTGGTCGACTTGTGTTTGACCATGTAAAAGGTGGTCGGCTTGTGTTTGACCATGTAAATGGTGGTCGCCTTAGATTTGACCATGTAAACGGTGGTCGTCATGGGTTTGACCATGTGAATGGTGATCGGCTTGTGTTTGACCATGTAAATGATGGTCGGCTTGTGTTTGATCATGTAAATGGTGGCCGCCTTGGATTTGACCATGTGAATGGTGGACGCCTTAGATTTGACCATGTGAATGGTGGTCTGCTTGGGTTTGACCATGCAAACGATGGTCGGCTTGTGTTTGACCATGTAAAGGGTGGTCGCCTTAGATTTGACCATGTAAACGGTGGTCGTCTTGGGTTTGACGATGTGAATGGTGGTCGGCTTTTGTTTGACCATGTAAAGGGTGGTCGGCTTGTGTTTGACCATGTAAAGGGTGGTCGGTTTGTGTTTGACCAAGTAAAGGGTGGTCGGCTTGTGTTTGACCATGTTAATGGTGGCCGGTTTGTGTTTGACCATGTAAATGGTGCATGGTCGCCTTGTGTTTGACCATGTTAATGGTGGTCAGCTTGTGTTTAACCATGTAAATGGTGGTCGGTTTGTATTTGATCACGTCAAAGATCGTAAAGATCTGTTATTAACAGATCGATTGCGTATTTTTCACGACATTCAGCTAACCGTAAGAATTTCCTTAACCTTTTAAACCTAAACACAGGATGGGAAAGCCCTACCGTGCAGATCAAAAAAACGTTTCATGTTCAATCATAATTGAATGTAAGAGAGTTGAAATATAAGGTTTCCGGATCAAGTGACTTCGAAAAGTCATGTGACTCAGAACAATGTTATTTTGAATGGGCTTGTAGGCCTTAAAATAATTCAATTCGTGGTGTCCGTGTATCGAGTTTCTGCATATATTGTTCTACGCTTTCTCTATAACTATCCTAACAGCGGCAACCTTATCCATTTTGGGAAATGAGCTATTATAATTCATTCTTAGAATGCGCCCAGTGGGACTCATTTTATTCCTGACTTTGCAGTTCCTTGAAAGTCAATTGTCTAGAAGTCTTCCCGAGCGATGACGGGAAAAACACCTAGGGTATTATCACGCTATCCGCGTGATATATAAAACTTCAAAGAAATTGCTTCAAGCAACATAACATACGCTGGTAAATGCATTGGAGCTGCCCTTTGATGTGGTATGCAAGTCTAGCCAAGTTACCTATGTTGATGTTACATGTAGGTCTTGTTTTCTTTCATCTAAGGGAAATAAAATGTAACAATACGCCGTAGAACATCAACAAACGTATCTTTTTAAATGGAGAACGCACCATGTACAACACCTGATCACTCTTCCACATGGTGTTATGACGGAACAACACTTACAACGAACATCTGTGAATGTTGATTGAGTCTTATCTGATAAATAATCAGTTTGTTGCACTTCCGCAATGATACGATGATCGAACGGTGTGAATGATTAAGCTTGATGATAGAAATGGTCAAATCGTACGGATTATTAAGCGTGATGATAGAATGGTCTAATCGTATGAATTATTAACCGTGAGGATAGAAATGGTCAAATCATGTGGATTATTTTAACCGCGATGATAGAAAAGGTAGAATCGTGTTGATTATTAACCGTGATGATATAAATGGTCGAATTGTATAGATTATAAACCGTGATGATTGAATGGCCGAATCGTATTGGATTATTAACTGTGATGATATAAATGGCTGAATCGCATGGAATTATTAACCGTGATGATAGAAATGGCCGAATCGTATGGAATTATTAACCGTGGTGATAGAAATGGTCGAATCGTATGGGATTATTAACAGTTATGATAGGAATGGCCGAATCATATGGGATTATTAACCGTGATGATATAAATTGCCGAATCGTATGAGATAATTATCCGTGATGATAGAAATGGCCGAATCGTATGGGATTATTAACAGTTATGATAGAAATGGCCGAATCGTATGGGATTATTAACCGTGATGATAGAAATGGCCGAATCGTATGGGATTTTTAACCGTGGTGATTTAAATGGCCGAATCGTATGGAATTATTGACCGTGATGATACAAATGGCCGAATCGTATGGAATTATTACCCGTGATGATAGAATTGGCCAAATCGTATGGGATTATTAACCGTGGTGATATAAATGACCGAATCGTATGGAATTATTGACCGTGATGATACAAATGGCCGAATCGTATAGAATTATTAACCGTGATGATAGAAATGGCCAAATCGTATGGATTATTAAAAGGGAGACCAGCGATGTTCGCCATTATTTGTCACGTTTTTTTGGGAAGACACTGGACCGGGTCAAATTCGGAATCGATAAAGCATAGCCGTTAATTATTTAACGTGTTAGAAGACTTTCATAGTGAACAAAATAAGAACTTTTGTATGCTCCAAATGGCATGACATATGAGAACATTGATGCTGCGTGATCTGTTGTTTTCATAAGACACAATTATACCCGACACACAGTTTTAAATAACACTATACGATCAATCATAGCACGAACATAAACAATGATCATGTCGGTCTTTGTTTCTAAAAAAACTCATGTCCGTCTTTGTATCAAGTTGTATATTTAGGAACGGCTTTTACCAGCAGAGGACTGGCGTAGTTAACATTCTAGTTCAACTTCGCCTATCTCCGATACCGTTCGCCACCTCCGATTATCGGCTTTAGTGTAACGACAGGCCATTTTTTTTAGCCCTATAGCGGTATATTTACCGCTGCGGGCAATACTCGTATCACATGTAGATAAACGTGTCCTATAGGACATCAAGTGCATTCTGCGCCAATAAAAATCGACATAGAGCAGGTAACAGCAAAAAAAATGAAGAAATAAAATATAAATATTTAGCATAACATTAGGCCGAAATGACCAATGCATCAAGAGAATCGAGTCATGTGACAGAGTTTAAATTTCTTCATAGGTCGATTAATCAGGCCAAGCTTCAGCAGCCTCGCCTGGACGTTCACAGCTATATTCAAAATGCTTAGTCATTTCATACAAGGTATGTAAATCAATGGACCGTTTTATACAAATGGCGTAGTTCACTAAGACAAGTTTCTAGATAGACCTGAATCTCGAGTTGTTCTGGATAACCCATAGGCGCATCTCGAGAAAAGGCAAAACATGTAACAAGTATATTGTGAAGATAAATATGTGGCGAATATGTAACACACATAGCTATTAGGTATAGGTGATAATAAGCACATTTCAAACTCAGTTCCAACAGTTTCAGGACCTCAGTAGAGGGACGGCGTGAATCGGGATACCTATGGAAAGCATTTTCAACAGACTAAAGCCCAGCCTCAATATCGATATCGGTGTACATAGATTCTACTCAATTTGGTAAATTGAATCTTCAGAGTTTTTTTATGTATCAAAAATATGCACCTCGCGCATAAGTAACATGTAAAAGCTAATTGTTTTTGTCAACGAGATGGCGGCCAAATTCGATAATTTCCCCGATTTAACACGACTTTTGTTTTGAAATTACTGCCACATACCGAGTTTTTCACACTCAGAAGTTACTTCAAATATGATATTTTCATAAAAAACTACACACAAAATTGGGAAAAATGTATAATAAGTATCGAATAAGACGGTAAGTTCCAGAAATGTGCTCCGCATCTCCTTGTACGATGCGGGAATTACAATGTTTAAGCATATGACAGTTCTGTAGCTCCTCAATAGTATTGATTGAGTAAGCCGGATTGTTAATAAGCTAATATCTCAACTTGCCCAAACGCCCCATATCGATACCAATCGGATTGGAGGAGAAAACAAAATGAAACCGAACTCACTTTATTATTATTCTCAGAATTATTTACATGTTATGTGTATTAGTAATAAACGGAAAAGGGCAGAGATGCTAGTTTAAAGATGTTTTAGAAATTAGTATTAATATATCATGTAAGCACTATTAGGCGCAATGAAACGTGCGTTTGAAATGGTACTTTTGCTTACACCAGTCATATATGTAGATGTGCTTTAGTTTTTGAATCAGACGAATTACGAGTGACACGAAACAGTGCGGCGTAGAAAATGAAACAAGTATGTCCTATTTAAATACTAAAGCAAGCCTGTACCAAATTTCGTAAGTTCAGTCGACTTGAAAACCTGGAGAAAAGTTAGAGCGAAAATCTGTTAATATTAATTAAATCTTAATTAAGATGATATGAATTAGGGAACTTAATTGGAGCATTAATTACCAATATAAGCATAGTATAATCTTTTGGTTGATTGCATTTGGTTTGCTTAATGAAATGATAAAGAAGTATACTATCCGCCTATTAGCTTGAAATACCATTAGTGCCACACGGTGCTTTATCTCAATGCTCTCATACTGTCTTATGGTCTGTGGTCATGCTGACAAAAACTGCCATACTTTGCACTGGGGTAACATTTTCTTTCCAATAGAACTAACACTGCTGACCTCAAATTTGTGTTCTTGTCTTGTCGCATTTAAATGGCAAGATACACAGCGATGATATAAGTGAGAAACCCTTGTGCACGGCTATAAAAGTTTCGATAAAAAGAAACAATATCAATGATCTGTTTGTTCGAAAACCAGACGGCAGCAAAATTAGCAATATTTTTTGGTCGACAATAATAAGTACACTTACTTTCATATTTAATACCATCGTATTTTCAACAAAGTTTATTTCTCTTCGTTTATAATAGATAATATATAGATCAGTTTTTGCATTATTAAATGGAAGTATCTTGGCAAACTTTGTAAAATACATGGATGTGCCAGACATTAATAGTATAATAAACACAGATAAATTTATATAAGTAAAAAAAAAAACACAAAAAAAACAATACACTAGAAAACAAAAAATAAAACAAATGGTTTAAATAAAATATATATTTAAAAACTAAGAGAAAATAGAAGGAAGTGTCCATACATCTAATATCTGATCGTATTTGCCGGTCATTTAAACCGCAGCTCTCAAAATAATTTCGACAGGCACGTGTACGAGGTAAAGTCTAACAGTCTGTTGGTCATTCATTGGACGGGTATGTAGAATAATGGCGACTTGAATGAATGCAGATTTAAAGCCATGTGAATAACCATTAAGGCAGTTTTCATAAATAAGGCAATGGAATATATATTAATGGCGGGCAATTAACTGGGAAATCGGGAATTAGTATAGCACACGAACATTATTTCGAAATTAAGAAAGGTCGTTTTCTTGGTCAACACTGGAACGCTTTCTTATGTCACAAGCTTGCTTTACCTGCTTTTACAATGTAGAAGGATTGCGAAGCTGAAATATTGTTATAGATTGAAAAAGTATCAACTTAAAATCACAGTGCACAGTGTTGTTTTCAGAAGTTCCTTGACGTCATATCTGTCACTTCTCAATACTTACGCTGACGGCTCAATGAAACTTGCATTTCCTTTGTCTGGTTTTGATTGAGTAAAGCGTAGGCCTATTATTACATAGCATAAGAAAGTTTCGGACGATGTTTTGAATACATGAGAAAAACAACAACCAATCGTTAAGGCAAACAATATACATGTATTATTCCGTCTGCCTGTCAACCCAACGACGCAAAATAAGGCACATCAAGGCAAACCAAACAGACGTCCAACATTTACACTGCTTCTGAATCCTGATATTCACCTCAGCGATAATAGAGGAATCAATTCGAGCAATGATTACCGGGTCGCTACTCAATGGTAAAAAATAAATTTTGTGTAAAACAGGGGCGAATAGCCGTGCAATTTTGATTGAAAAAAAAAACAACGCCATGTTAGAATTATAGATCATAGCAAGGTGTTAATTAAACTGCCATTACATTTTTTGTAGAATTCGTCGGTTTCTAATAAAAGACACTTGAATTGAAATACAAAGGCGAACTGTATGGTGGACTTACTATCCCATGTTTTATTTATTTATTTTTCTATAGATAATAACAATCAAAAATACAATGCACAACACCATAATATACAGTTACTCTGGTGAAATAATCTCTACAGGAAATGTAACTTAAAAAGTCCACCATACATTTTACCTCGGAAAAAGACAGCGGAAACGAAAACTTCTGCACAAAATGTAACCGCAATTTCATTACCACCCTGCTTTGGTCTTTAATTTGAGTATGACTGTTTTCTTCTTGCCCTTTAACAAAAAAGGACGTGGACAAATTGGACAAATCTATTGGTTTCGGTCAGAGCGAGCATTTTAAGACAAGTTTATTTTTCATCTTCGTACTGTGTGGTGACGATTATCGCCGTTCACAGCATTTTAAAAACGAAATTCACTTATGGCAGCACTATATGGGTTGGTGATGGAACAGTAAAAGCCTAGAAAACGCATGATATTGATACCGCTTGTTTCAAGTTCGTATTTTACATGTAACCTCTCGCTACAGATACAATAAAAAATACTCCACGCACAAGTTCCACGCACAATGGCTGTTGGTTTTGTTCATTTTCAGCAGGTACTGTTAAACATTATGTCGCTTGAGATGGATACTAAGTGGCCTGGGAATCTGCACGTTATTTCCATATAGTGTTACATCGAATTAGTTTCAATCTGAATTTAAAACAATTGCAGAAAACAACAGATATATTGTTTTTGTCAATGTGCATATTGGATCAGTGGATTGAATCCCCCGATACAATTCCGTGGGATTTCCCGATTTACAGCTGAAACCCTCATTCCATGTTAGTTTTTTTTTAACTTTTGGCGTTATATAACAGCCGGTTAATGACACTTCAGGTGGATTTTCGTTGAGCAGGGTTTAGAAACCAATTTAAATATAACCCATTCTCGCCTCAAAACGTTATAAAGTAATACTTAACTTTCGCTTTCTGTGTGATGTTGTATTTAAGTTCAGTTCTGACTCTCCAGATCATCCTTTTGATATCAGTTCATGATCTGCTATCGATCAGAATAGGATTCGCTATCTTCCACGAGTAGCGACTTTCACAATAATAACGCTACGGGTGATTCAATGAAAGAGTTAGATAAACTATTACAATGACATGGATACCAGCTTACTGTAAAGCGATACAGACTGTGAATAAATAATCAAAACAGTAAACACTTGCCAGTTTTTATATTTAAAACAGCGATAGAACGTACATGGAACATGTGACCTATAAAATGTTATTATATAATATATAATGTGCTACAGTGAAGCGTACACACTACTAAATGGGTCGTTCGATCTATCAGTCAATTTGATTATTTCACCAATTCTGCTTTTATATCATCGTGATATTAATCATTTAAAGGTTGATTAGCCTTACTTTTCTCAAGTAAGTAATAATTTAGGTTGCAGAAATACAAAACCTTGTTTTGTACAATTAATTTATGTATATCTTTTTTTTATTTTTGTCTTAGGAGAGAGACCGAAACGTCACGTCAAGAATAAACGAGAAGCTGCATTCCATACAATATGGAATATTACTGTTATAAATACACTCTTCAAAAAAAGAAACGCAAAATGAAATTCAAAAATGATACTTACAATTTTGTACACATATGCTAACTCAAACAGTTTTGTAGGGTTGCACATTGTTACTGGAATGTTTCAGAAGATGATTTTGAACGGTTTTATCAATTAGGATTGTTATGATGTGCGTTGATGTCGTGCAGCACGAAGTTCAGGCACAAT
>JAVFBZ010047815.1:0-10368 GCA_032466195.1 Katharina tunicata
AACAATCCAAATTCATTGCTGCTCTTCGGCTTGGTGTGACACTAGCTTAAGATGAATTGTAAGCGCACAATGTTAGCGAGTAAGATGAATACTAGTATCTCCACCCCTTTCTCTTTTATCTTCACCGTAATTGTGAAAACGCGAAAGAGAGAGGTGGTGTGACTGTTGACGAAAACTTACGCTGAAAAACGGAACTTACCAGGTGGTAACCATATTCCCCTGAGTGCTTGCCTCAGTGCTTAAACTGCATTGCTATCTGTTTGCTCCTTCCGACATCAGGACAGATTACTGACCGGCGGTTTTGACAAATTCATCTTCTAAAAACATGTATATCAGCAGACTGACGGGTTTAAGGAATAGATCTAATCATAATCAACAAATCTACGCTGCATTCATACATGTATATCAGCAGACTCTAGAAAGTTATTAGTGTTTTTTTTTCTTTCAAGGGAAATAGATTAAAACCAAACATCTTAAAAATAGATATATGTTTAGGGAACAGTTTTTACGAAATGTTAAATGAATTAAACCAAGTAAATCCGTTTTTGTATTCTCTATTTTTCAATACTGATTGACAAAGTGTATCAACAATTCTTGCACATTTATATAACATCAAATTGCATAATTATGCTCGTCAAGTTTAATTTTTGCATTACCAATCGCCTTTTGGTCAAGAATTAAAGGAGTCAAGGTTCCATCTAATTAATGATTTGCAGTATAAAATAAATGTTGAATTAAGTTACCAGATGAACATTCCATAAGTAATATATGGTCTGTGAAAGGCTCATCTGATCTATAAAATAAGACAATATACCTCAATAGGATTTCAGCAACGATGTGTGCTTACACAGTGTTGACCTGGTTTTAAAATACGAGTTGGTTTATAAATGATGGTAGCTGCAATTGAACACAAAAAGCGTTGCTGACAGGTTTTATAACATTATTAATAAAAGCAAAGTTTATTACAAAGCATGTCAATATATGTGTGTGATGTTTGTTTGATTGGGATGTTACGCCGTACATTAGGTTATTTCACTCTTATAACGGCGCGTCAGCCCAATCGGTGAAGGAAACCATCATAACCAACACTGGCAACACACAAGACACCACAGCACATTAACAGGTCGATGAGCAATACATCACAAGAAATCGTCTTCATCACGCCTATAAGATCAATGAGCACCATAGCACATGAAGCTACCACCCACCCGCAATAAAGGCATAGTTTGTGCTGGATCAAACATGTTTATTTTTTCGCCACTCCCTCATTAATACACAGTGTGCTATTCAATGTTTTAAGAGGATTTCAGCCTTGTAATCCATCCCAATGTTTGTTTAGCCTTGTTCTTTAATGGACAATCTGTGTAGAGCGGACGATACATTGCTACTTAGCGCCTTACCGGATAGGTCAACCAGCAATACGTCTCTCTTTACTGGCTTCCCTTAACTTGAATGTACTCGTAGGGAGTAATACGGATAAGCGGATAGTTGACTTCCTGTAGGCCGAAATGATTGCACATACATCAGTTGGAACAGCATTCGGCTAATGAGAGGTTACGCGCGACTGCATATAAATAAACACGTATACGCCTTCATAGAACAGTACAACTGCAACGTAAAGTAGTCTAACGTTCTGAAAAACACCGAATGACACACGGGTTGGATTTAAATAAATTCCGTGAATAACAGGCAATACTGTTCACATTAAGACTGATACATCCTTTACGTGATCAATACATGTTCTTTTTTAGCTTACAATTCAGCTTTAAGCGTTGGAGTAGAAACAATTTGTATCGATTTGCGTCAATCTCTGCAAGAAGTATGAACTGTTTGCTTGTTTTATTTGGATATTACCGTTATTTAAGAGCGTAGCATATTCTAGACCCGATGATACTATCTTGTTTAAGCGTCATTTAGAAGCTGTGTACATAACAAAAACATGACAACTAAGATGGATTTTCCACTTCTGGGTATATTGATCAGCGACTTGCGGCCTAAATGCTAAGACCGATGCTAAGACATCATTGCTTGAAAACAGTCTTGGCATCTAGGCCGAAACGTCGCTTATCAATATAACCAGAAAATGAAAATCCGTTTTAGTCGTCATGTTTTTTTGTCAATGTTACTATGTTTTTTGATGCATTCTCTTTATCTCTAAATTTGAGTGACAAACAAAATCACACTAAGTAAAATAACTAATTGTGGTTGGCTTTGTAACGAAATTTGTACCAGGTTAGTTGTAGATGTTTTTGACATAATTGTGCTGGATTAAGGATGATCGATATAAGGCCCACTCTTATATTATACGTTATTGCGTAACACTTCTGAACTTTTGTCATAGTGCTTCAACCCATGAAGCAATATTTTAATAACACCAAAGCAAAAGGCTTTCGGGTAAGACTGTTTCGCTTTATGTCCACGATGGTGGTCTACCTTCGTATCTGAACAATGTATAGTTGTATGCCTTATGCCGAGATAACTGTCATAATTGATAAAGAGACGTTCCTAATGTCCACTCAATGTTACAAAAACGGATATCTGTACGTTTGCTGATCTTTCGTTTGCAATACCAAACCATCTGCATATGGTAGCAGCCCAATTCAATCACATTAAACATTATGCAGTTAGAGGGGTATATAACACATATTTCCATTGAGCCTCTCTCTGCCGTCTTATTCTCACTATTTTATACCGCCTGTCAGAAATTAATTTTTTTAAAGAAGGTGTTCAAATACACATATATTATACAATACTCAATAGCCGATCTTTGTCAGGATTCCGTTTGTTTTGACGAGAGACCCGGCATGTATTTTCTTTCGCAATAAAGTCAATCAAATCTATATAATATCAACTGATTTTTCAAAATGATTTACAACGTTTCTATACTATTAAACTAGTATCAAAAAAGCGTAATCAGAAAGAAGACGAACCTTTATCTTAGAAGACAAAATATACACATAATGTAACATTTATTTAAACGGGTTATACGAAACTATCCTAATATGCAACTTTCGTACTGCAGGAGAAGGGAAAAGTACGCTCTAGCCGTAATCATGTCATTGTATATCTTAAACATTGAATATTTCAAGCCAAATTAATCTTTATTTCATTTATATAACGGCGTGTCAGCCAAATCGGTGAAGGAAACCATCCCATACCATTTCTAAGAGCACGTATAGGCGATTGGGTTGTGTAGAAGAGTTCCGATCAGACGTGTAGGTAAATGTCATTAGAATTCGTCTGCTGCCCAGTAATAACCCGACAGACAGGTAAATCTCATCAGAATTCCTCTGATACCCAGTAACAATCTCCCCGCTTTTGATAGAATGTCATTTGATTTGCATAGGTTTAGCAAAAGTGTTTCATGTCTGTCTCGTCTCCATCTTCTATCTGACGGGATTGCCATAGAAAATCACATTGAGAAAGGTACAGCAAGTGCTAACATGTTGAGAAAGTGAGAGGCGAGCTATGACAAATTCTCTGACCACACGCGATACTTCTCAGAAAGCGCTCAATTATTTTTACGACAGTTAAAGCTGTAATAAGTTTGTTTAGGGCACGCATTGACATTCCCATTTCAATTAGTATGTGTATGTTTGTTTTAAATTACAAGATCCGTTAGCAAACCTGCAAACCACCTTTGTAGTTGATGTGATGGGCTGTTTGACCTTTGTTCAAGCGAATCATTAACCTGATAAATCAGACCATAATATTATACATTTAGCTGCGATGGTCTGCTTCGTCCAGGTATCGACTGGTTTCTCCCGATCAACAAGTTTGTATTTAAGTATCGTGATTTCATAGCGGGGACTATGAGAAGTAACAATTCCTCTCCTTTACACTGTTAGTATTGTGGCGCCAACGCCATGAATTATAGTCCTTTATTATTTTCAATTTACCCTGGAGTCATAGTTGCGGTAGTATTTTCCAAATGTATAATCCTGGCTTATGGTTTTTCATTTTCTTTTATGTTCTGGAGTCTACTCTTCATTCACGATATGAAACGAGTTTATGTTCCCGTTGATGCATTAAAGGTAAAATGCAAGTCAAATAATCCGGTCCATTAGTTGAATCCAATGCTGCCGCTTTGATGAAACGAGCCGTTTTATCTGTTATTGCTGGAGTTTGATCATTATAAACTTTACATGATTCACCGTGCCATGAACAACCGTTTAACCCAAACTGGAATCCCATATACATGTATTTACAGGAGGTTGGGAAGGTAAAACAATTAAGTTTTAAGCATGTTTTATGACACGAAACATGTGCAGTGTATTGGTATGAGACTGTCAATACTGTCAAAGATAATATTATATTTTAGAAGGAAACTACAAGTATACTACTTAACCCTTGGAATAAGCCTATAAATGGATTCGTTGGAACAATTTCCTTATATCGAATGTAATGCCTGTCATTGATATGTTATTGTTTGAAACAAAATGAGACCGTTATGCACGACAACCTGACTAGGGATCCAGAGTGATTAAGACAGACATAGCCGTATGATTAGACTGCTAAATAACGACATAAACTTGGTAATGCTATGCTGTAAATCTGATAAACGCCCTCATTAGTAACGGTAGGCAATGTATCTGGCTAAGACACAGCCAGGTAACTCGAGTCATTTTATAGGAATTTATATCATAACCTTGTATCAGAACCTGGAGAGACTAGACGAATGTAAGACTGATAGACATATTTAAATAATTATATCTGTAGTAAACTTGACTTATCTGCATTATCTGGTGTACAGAATATCAGATGACAAAGGAAATCCATGCGTAACATGTACGTGGTGATTATTTGGCTCCATCTGAACTATGTGTCTGGAAAATAAACTTGCGTAAAGCCGTGAAACACATCTGAGTTATAGAGAAAAGGAACAAAAAAACAGAGTAAAATATGAAAACGAGCCATAAGCAGGATTATGGCCTAAATACTATTATGGAAGGATGTTTCCGACACGTGATGACAGTGTATAAAATGTGCAAGTGTATACAAGTAAACCCCTTGCCATATTGTGTAATTATAGTGCTGACCGGACACGGAAATATGCAGGATACACGGTAGGGGGATATACTCGCCCGAGAACTACAATAAATCCACCCTTGTCTTAATTTCGGTTGATGTATAGTTCATTGTGTTTGTGTCATGCAACTTGGCGATGTCAAGGAAACGGCATAGGATTGAGACTGTAAGGTTAATAACCGTATCAAAACATACGTCAACGCTTCAATGTAGTATGGGTTTGGCTTAAATATCTGGTCCCAAATCAATGGTTATTCTGTTAAATACCACATACACCGTTACCAAATAGTTACATACCTATACACAGCTCTCTTTAACATGGACGTAGAATCGAGTCTTTTTGACAAGATGTTTCACTTCATTTCAACGATTTTGATAACACTGTTTAACATTTAAATGGTGATTATTTTGCCTTCCATCTAAACTCTGTTTGCGGAACACAAACTTGCATAAAGCGGTGAAAGACTGCGCTAATAGAGTTAAATATGACCGGGAGCCTTAAGCCGGGATTTTGGCTCAACTAATCTTGGCATTATTTACAAACAATGTGGAAAGATCTTTCCGATTCGTGCTCTAAGCGTTTAAAATGTGAACACAAAAGTGGAAGCAAAATGTTTATTTATAGCGCCAGTCACCATTCACGGAAATCTGGAGGAATCACGAGATGGATATGCTCGCATAAATAAATACATTAATCCCAGCCTCGCCTTTATTTCCGTTGATGCATATTTTGAGGTGTGCGTATCACGCGAAGTTGTGGTATCAGGTGAACGCTTTATCACTGAGGCGGTTAGCTTAATGGCCCTTGCACAAACATACGCCCACGCTCCAATGATTTTGAAAAGTACTTTTGACTTGTATATTCAATCTATTTTTCTGTTCCACAGTATTCAAGTTTAGCTTTTCATGATTAAAGCACAAACCAAAGACCCACACTTTAATCCCTTTTCTACCTGCAGAATCATCTTCAAATCTAAAAGTCAATAACTGTGGATGTACTGCGGAAACTGTTTATGGTTTGTATGATGCATTTGTATCACTTACAAAATAATTGTTTGACATCCATCTCGTGATAAATTCAGATTTCCATGACTATAAACAACCAATAAGGTAGACGTTCGAGTCGATACATGCACAATATAAACTAAAATAAGAGGCGTTGATAATCTCTACAGATGCAAAATAAAACATAGTTCTTAACAGAATCAATGTATTATTCACGAGTCCTTATTTTTTAGATTTGAGTTTCATTTTTGGATGAGTATATTTGCTGGAATGTATTGAAATGTGTAGTACAAAACAATCAGTGACGAAAAGCAAAACAAAAATGCTAACAGTTGTTAAAACAATTGTTAAAGCGGACGAAAAGGGCAGAAACTTGTGATTGACTTGTAAGTTACTCTACCATGCATATTTCAAATTCAAACTGGATCTGGATTCATCAATATACATCAAGAGCAGATATATGTGTGTTGAGCTATGCAGTCGCTGTACTAAAATAACTGTTTTTTTTACTATCCCAGCTTCTAAAGTGTTACCTTGTCTGCTACTTGATTAGATATATCCAGCGAAAATACAAGTGAGATCACACTCATGAATATGGTTAGACAGCATTATATGGATTGGACTTATTGGACTTGGATAGTTATTCGGCCAAATACCTCCTTTTGTCCTTACGTGTAATCAAGTCATTCTGTCAAGAGTCTTCGCTTCATTTCCAAGATCGTGATTAGACTGTACATTTAGATAGTGATTATTTTGTAGCTCTCTGAACTATATTTAGGGAACACAGACTTGCCTAAAGCCGTGAAACACGTCTGAGGTAGTAAAGGTAATCCATGACAACGAGCCTTGGGCGGTGATAATGGCCGAATTGATCTTTGTATTATTTACAGAGATCCTGTAAGGATCATTCTGAGCCATAATTGCAATGCCACCATTTCATCAGGCCACATTTTCCGCCAAATTTAAAGCAATTCTTATTTAATAAAGTGTAGAAACAGATAAATACCGACATTGTGCATTCAAAAAAGAAGCATGGCGTTGGTTTTATATTAGAATCAAGTCAGTTGTAAGAATATATTGAACTATGTACTAATACAGTGGGTGATAAAACAGGCAAACAAATCAAACAAAAATGACCATCTATGTAAACGGTTGTCAGTCCCTGTGTCAGTGCTTACTGTAGAGAAAGATACTCAGCCTTTACCTGGATAAAAATTTTTTAGTTCTACCGTGAGCCTCTGTAGCTCAGTCGGTTAGAGCGTTGGCCCTGATAGCCAGAGACCCGCGTTCGAATCCCCGTAGAGGCAAGCAAAATTTTCTTTCTCTACATTTATACAAAAATATATAAACGGTTGTCAAGCTATTGGCTTATTTGTTGTTTACCCAAAATATACATAGTTCAAACTGGATCTGGATTCAGAAACCTAAGCAAGAACAAATATGTGGCGCCTTGCAGTTGTTGAGCTACATTAATGATTTATTTCTTATTTCAGTAACCCAGTTTCCGAAGCTTTACCTTCTCTTCTGTGGATTTAATATTGATTTCGTGTCAAAATAACTGAGAAGCACAAATGGGATAGAACTTAAGAATCTGGCTAGACATCGCTGCATGGGTTTTGCCTGGATATCTGCACTTCATGTGACGATGATTTGGCTCCCATTTGAACTGTTTGGAACACGAACATGCCTGAAGCCCTGAAACACGTCTGAGTAAATAGAGGTAAAATGTGACGAGCCTTAAGCAGGGGTTATGGCCGAAATACTGGTTGTAGCATTTACGTAGCTTCTGGAAGGATCTGTCTGAGTCCTAAAGACATAGTATAAAATGTTTCCGTATTAACGTGAATCTATTGCCTTAATGTGTATTTATAGTGTTGGTCAGTCAAGGTAATGTGAAGAATACACGAATCGGGATATGCTCGCGGAGAGAACTGCATCAAATGCAGCCTCGTCTTTATTTCGTTCATGCAAAGTTTAAGGTGTCTGTGTCACTCACTAAAAATTAATAAATGGGAATGTACTGTGGAAACTGTTCTTGTTTTGTACACTGTATTTGTATCACACACAAACTAATTTGTTGACATCCATCTCGTTATTCCTTCAGAAATCCATGACTATAAATAACCAATATGGTAGACGTTCGAATCGATACATGCACCTAATATTAACCATAATTAGATACATTGATCATCTCTCCAGATGCACGAGAAAACATAGTTATTAACATAGCCTCACGTTGATAATTTTTGGAGGTGTTTATTTGATGGAATAGATTGAACCGTGTAGTATAAAACAATCAGTGATGAAAGGCAAAACAAATGTTAACAGTTGTTACAACGGGCAGAGACGTGTGATTGAATTATTAGTTACTTTACCTCGCACATTTCAAACTGGATCTGGATTCATAAATATACATCAAAAGCATATACATGTATGTTGAGCCATGCCGTCGCTGTACTAAAATAACTGCATTGTTCCTACTATCCCAGCTTCTAAACTGTAACCTCGTCTGCTACTTGATTAGATATTTATTTCGGGTGAAATCAAGCGAAAATACAAGTGCGATCACACTCATGAATCTGGTTAGGCAGCATTTTATGGATTGGACTTAAATATCTAGCCCTCATTCATTAGTTATTCGACCAAATATCTCCTTCATCCTACGTGGAATCAAGTCATTCTGATGATGGTGATTAGACTGTAGATGATGATTTTTCTTGTAGCCCAATGAATTATATTTAGGGAACACAGACTTGCCTAAAACCGTGAAACACGTCTGAGTTAATAGAGGTAAACCATGACAACGAATCCTGGGCGGGGATAATGTCTGAAATGATCTTTTTAATATTTTCAGAGATCCTGTAAGAATCATTTTGATTCAGAATTGTAATGCCACCATTTCATCAGGCCCTTTTTTCTGCGAAATTTAAAGCATTTCTTATTTGATGTAGTGTAGAAACAGATAAATTGCGACATTGGGCAGTCAAAAAAGAAACAGCGTTGGTTTCACATTGGAATGAAGTCAGAATAGATTGAAATGCATAGAATAAGACAATCAGTGTTAAAACAAGCCAAAAAATGTAAACAATTGTACGTACATAGAAACGAACGATAAGGTCTAAAATTAGCAAAAGGGTTATCTGTTGCTTACGATAAATGTGCCTAGTTCACACTGGAACTGAATTTATAGACACAAACGAATATGAAATATGTGGTGACATGCAGTTTGTATACTAAACTAATGATTTATTTCTTATTTCAAGTAACCCTTTCCCTAAGTTTAACCCCCTCTGATTGATTAGTGCTGGTTTCGTGTTAAACACATTTATAAGCAAAAATGATATCAGGCTAAAGAATCTAGCTAGACAGCGATCCCGCTACCAATGGTTACTCGGTAAAGCACCTTCTCCATTAGCAAATATGTGCATACCTATACACATCTTTCTCCAAACATGAGATGGCATCAAGTCATTCCGACAAGAGCCTTCGCTTTATTTCTTCAATAAGGATTAGATTGAACCTTGTTTGTCGAACATAATCTTGCCTACAAGCGTGAAACACGTTTTAGCATATAGAGGTCAAATGTTACAACGAGCTTAAAGCGGGGTGTATGGCCGAAACACTGGTTGTAGAATTTACTTAGGTTCTACAGGGACCTTCCCGATTCGCATTGACAGTGTACAAAATGTTCATGTCTTTATTTCCCTTGATGCAAATGTTAAGGTGTTGGAGTCACGCAAACTCTCGATTTCAGGTAAACGGTTTATCACTGAGATTAAATACCGTGGATAGACCTTGAACTTGGACGCATGCTCCTGGAAATTCAAACTTGTTCTACGCAGCTTTTAATGATTATGTTGTGAAGTGTGATTAAAGTTATCAAACAAGTATTGTGCTACTGTGGTGGCAAACATTACCAAAATAATTGTAATTACCTTGACCCATTAACTCAAGACGTTTTGTCAGGAGAGATCTGTAGAGTGATATGATACCTATTCTAAATATAGCTATCATGATTTCTACACCACTACCATGAAATTTGAACCTTTTTAACAGACATATTGTGTCACGTTTGATACAAATCGTTCTAAGATGTGACTTACTTTTTCCACTAATGGCTACGATAACCTTGGTCTTAACGCTTAGACCCTGATATTCGTAAAAGGCGAGTGCGTGAAGTTTGATTAAACTTGTTTGGGTTGGCACACTCTGCATGTATCTATCCGACAAACTATCTGCACAGAATATTTCCCTATAAAGAGTTGAGCAGACAATTTGGAATTACCTTTTGGTGTAGCAATCATGGACGCTACAAACGCACCAAAGAACTTCTAT
>JAVFBZ010047826.1:0-10368 GCA_032466195.1 Katharina tunicata
AAGTTGAAAATCCATCTTAGTCGCTATGTTTTTGTTATGTACCCAGCTTCTAAATGCCGCTTAAACAAGAAAATAATCTTGGCGATAACATTGAGTTTTTATTAAGATTATTTCCGTCACAAGATCGATGGTATGTTTTAATTGAGGAAGCATTTGAGTTGTTGAATTATTGATAACATTTGTTTGTTTGATGGGTGGAAACTAACCTCAAAGTGAAAACAAATCTATACCAAATAAACGCCTAGCTATATTGTATAATAACTTCACCAGTTTCAAATGACAATTGAGAGAAGTCCAATTAACACTGGTGGTCAACTGAGGCTTTTGATAATTGTTAGCAGGATAAAGGACATTTGCTTGATTGGGGTTTTGCACAGTACTTAAGGTAATTTTTCATGTACAGTGATGGGGACTTATTGATGGTGGCTCAACAACGGAGCCACAGCCCCCGCCCCACTAATTGAAAACAAATCTATATGAAACAAACACCTATTTCACATTATAGCTTCAACGATTCTAATTAACAAGTGACAGAAGTCTAATTAACACCATTGGTAAAATGAGGCTTTGAATTGTTAGCAGAACCAAGAGCAGAGAAAATGATGCAATGTTACGTCAGAAAATGAAATGATAAATGGTGAAATCTCATAACGCATAAGACATAGACCTGGTCTTATTATATTAACATGTTGACAAGAGAGTTGCTGAGGGTGAGTATTATGACAAGAAGCAATCGCCCTATTTGTAAAAAAAACTTATCAAAATTTAACAAAAAGTTTTTGATAAACTGCTCAAAGTTAAGGTTAACATGGCTCCTTCACTTAAGAGGAGCTGAGGCAAACAGATCTTAAGATGCAAGTCATCTACCACTGTTCGGTATGTCTGGCAATACACAAGTGTTTAGATGACGTTATGCTAACAGAGTAAAGTCCATTGGGCAAGAGGACACACTTTTACAACAAGGCAGAGTCTATCTGTAATTTTTAACCAGCGCAGAATATACAATATTGCAAGTAATGAAAGAAAAGTAAATAGAATTTGGGGAATTTTGTTTTTCTAAGCATTGGCATATTATTTGTAACAAAGGAAACAGATGACCGACAATGTTTACGTATACAAAGGTTGACCTACTGTGCCATACAGTGATGGCAAAGGGATGTGACTCTGTTGTCGTAACATCATAAATACAAACTCTCGTATTATTAAGCAAGTTATTCTTAGGAGCCAAAGTATTATTTTCCACACAATATTAAATGTTGAACTTCTCCTAATCTGATCAATTTTTACACGCATAATTTGCACACAAACAAATTTATCTAAAAATCAATGATTTCATAACTTGTTTTAGTTTCATATTTGGCCATAATTCATGACAAGAAAGACTTCACATATTTCACAGCCCCTTTGATAAATACCGACTACATGGCGAAAAGCCGTTCCAATTTGGGAAGAAGATTATTTTCTAAATATTGATCCCTACCGAGCCGCATTTCTGTTTGAGGCCATCAGAAGTAACACATTTTTTTCATGGCCTAAGGCAAACCAAACAGCAAACCTAGACATTCTTAGGGACACTTTATGAGATTTTATCTGAACACTTCAGGTGAATTTAGGCAAGGGAACAACCCGTGTAAGATCATTCACTTGTCATTAGGCATCTTCTTACTACATAATCATTCTATTAATCTCCAGAAACGTCCGGGTAAGTAGGGTTACACAAACCGATTTCTGATTGATGGCAAACGGCCCTGAGGCCAATTTCAAACAAAAATTTCTAACTTGAATACAAATATTTAGTCAAATAATCAAAATTTATTTTTCCTCGTAAGTTTTAAAAGACAAAAACTTATATTTTTTAACAAGACCACTAATTCCTTTGTTTGTGATTTACTATTTATCTTTTGTAGTGTATAATTTCAATTTTTTAACATAGAGTTCCATTTGCAGTTATCAAAGAATCACAAAGAATTAGTTACAGATATTTAAAAATTATCTAATGTTAAAAGGCTTTGTGTTAGTTCAGTCCCACCATTTATAGATTAAATTGATGGATTGATTGGTGTTTTACACCACATTCAGCGGTATTTCAGCTTCGCTATAAATTAAATTAAAGTTTTTTAATAACAAAAAAACTGAAAAATAGAAATTGTGGCAGACTACTTAAAGGAGGATGTGTCAATTTGCTGTCACATCTGGGCCACGCTTTGAGGTACTGATGTTACTCCCAGTCAACTGGCATTAGCCCTGCCCCTTACAAAATGTTGACTGGTTATATAATACAATGTATAAGGTCACTCACCAGGGTGGGATCAAAAGCTTTGTTGATACAGTATGCAGAAAATGGCTGCCCATGTTTACGTTGAATTTGAATTATGGCAGGATTTCTCTAGGCTCATACAACCCTTCTATACTAACTGAACAATTTTTTTATTTCAATGCAATTGTTTTAATTTAAGAACTTCAAAGCTTTGTTAAAATTGAGAAAATTAAAATATGTGGAAAATCCTTAATTTTCGTTTGACGTTTGATAAAGTCTTATTCTTGCAAAAGTAAAAATAAAAGATTTGATTGGTTGATTTATTATGGCTTTGCACCGTACATAATCTTAAAAATTTCACAAAGATGATGACTTTGTATCGTTCATGTTAGGTGTAAAACCAGGAGAAACCTAATACAGATGAGACCGTATTGAGGATGGGTGGTTACATTGGATTACATGTATACTGTACCGGTAACTGGGGTCAAATAGTTGTCAGCCAGATCAGATAAAAACAAGAATCAGTGGTCAGATGTTTTTAGCTATAGTATCTATAGATATGAGCTGGTCTAAGTTCATGATTGGACTCTGTCAACATTAACATCATCCATGTACTTGCGAGATAAGGGGCTTAGGAAAGAAAACAACAGGAATACCCTTCACTATGCCAACCATTTTAAGTGATCATGCAGACTTGAATTGTAATGTTTTCCGGGATAACCTAAAAATCTGTTCTCTAAAATGTCCATTATTAATACAAACCTCACTGCATGGCTGAATCAAACAAATGTGTTGAAAAGTGTGATTTTTGCAAACGATTTTGCAATGATTTGGGTAAGCTACAAAGTGGGTCCTCCTAAATGAGATTGGATAATCATGGTACATGTAAGACCCCATTCGCACCGTTCTTTCTAACTGCCCATGGGAGTGTTTCATAAAACTTCATTTTTTTTACAGCATAAATAACGTTCCATTATGGAAAGTTAACCTTGGATGATGTCATTTACGATCTAAATTTTGCGTACAAAGTTTTATGAAACACCCCCGAGGTCTTGGGTTGATTAGTTTTCTTTGTTTGATTGGGGTTTTACACCATATTCAAGGTTATTTGACTTACACGATGGCGTGCTTCGCCTTGAAACCACCGTAAGCGACGCTGGCAACATGCAAGACAGGACATAACATTTACATAACATAAACAAAACAGTACACCACAGCAAATCGGTATTCTGTGAACCTTAACTCAGAGAGAAGCAGGGCACAGCTACCCAACCACCTGCGATACATGGTATTCAACGATCCAGTGAGGAAGTCAGGGGAATCTAAAAGGCAATCAACGATTCCTGAGAATGTAAGACTTTGAGGTAAGGCAGAAATCACTACTGATAAATTAACATGTGCTACCCAAGATCACCAGTAAATGTCAACCGATAAAAACGTTGCATCAGAAGTGTCTAGTGAAAAAACGCCCAATATCTGGACACAACACAGCTGCATCTAGACCTGGGTGGATACATGAGATACAGTAGATAGGGACATGAAGTATGTATAACACTATGTGAGTATACAAGATACGGCAGATAGGCACATTGACCGAATTAAAAGGGTGAATGTGGAAACTATATTGGCAAAGTATATAGCCATCTACAAAGCCTGTTCTGTTGGGAAAAATGAGATTAACATGGGACTTTCCAAGGTTACCTATAAACCCATGTTCGAAGAACCGGATTATAGGTTACCCAAATCATTCAAACTGTTGGTAAAAAATTGCATTTCAACAGATTTTGTCAGTTTGGCCCTGAAATGAAGCCTGAATTAATATTATTAAGTTATTTTAAATTATTTTACGGCAAAGAAAGACAAATTTTATTATGAACATTTTAGAAGGCCGATTTGCCTGAAATCAATGGAACAGTGTAGTACAGCTGGTCTAACTTCGGCCATTCAAAAAATGTCTCTCTAAAAAGTTGTGTCAGTAGGATGTGAGGCTTTTTTTTTTTTCAATAAATATTATTCACTTGAACAACACACACATTTCACAAAGAAAACGCTACCTGAACTTATATTTACGTCCACAAAACCTGCAGTAATTGAATTATATTGAACTAGACTAACTTAACACTCAGTTCAATATCAGTAAACAGACATTTTGTTAACCAAAAACAAAATGCTGACCGATATATTTTTGAATCAGAGAATTTTTTGGTCGGTCAGGTAACAGCAAACACAGATATTTATCATTATTAACATCATCTGAGTTAGTGAGATCATGCAACTAACAGATTGAAAACCACTAAGATCTTAAAATATGCCACTACTTAAAATGATAGAGCAATTAAGATACATGTAACTTCCTGTATAATAAGTTATCAATTGGAATACTCGTGTCATAAGCACCTGTTATGTTTATCCTGACCAAGGTTTAATCATTACCCCAAATATTGGCTCAAAATGCATGTTTTCCTGCCTCAAAGCAGTATATTTGTGATGGTTTTGGGATAAGACTTTCTTATACTGAAAACATGTTTACCCTATTACCTTGCCCTATAGACCAATTTCACGGAAGGGCCATGTTAAAACTAAAGTGAGGCAATCTGCTCTCTTGACGTAATGGATGACGTCAGTTGCATTCTTCATAAAGGTTTTCTACTCTATTAATGATGTGCAGTACTCTAACGTCATAAGTGGCGAACAGTTGATTGATTAATTGATGTTTTAATGCCATGCTCAAGCGTAATTCACTTATATGACGGCGGTGTATTCCATTCACAGTAGACAACCAATCTTAACACAACCATCAAATGTGTAGTCACTTTAGTGTTTTTGCTGTTGTAAAGATAATGTTCCTCCAGTGATAAGTATGACAGCATAAATATAATTTGCAAAGATATTTCCCTTAGCCAGAGTGGCGTACTTAGCATAGTGTTAGCCAGAGGGGTGTCTCGGTGTCTTTGAGACACCCTGGAATCCATTTGAGACACCCTATTTCAGTCAAATTTAACATGGGAGAGATAGGAAAAATGTTAAATGAGACACCCTGTTTCTTTGAAAATAGTGATTTGAGACACCCTGTTTATGATTTCTGGCTAACACTATGGTACTAAGTCACCATATGTGGGGTCTGAAAGCCTTACTGTCTCACGTTATTTTGCAGCGCCCGCCCTTCCGTGAGAAAAATCTATTATGCAAAGTTTATCGGTGGTAGTTCTTATACTAAAAACTAGATACACAAAACAAGATTATGTAGATGTATCTTCTAGGCAGGGTGGATACTTCTTAAAGTACTTAAACAAGATACAGTAGATAGAGGTTCAGAATGAAAAGGGTGACTTCAGAAGTTATGTTGGCTTAATAGTCGATATAAGCTGCGGTGCAGATATGAGCTGATCTGAGTTTCTGAGGACTGGCCTCTGTCAGCACTACCATCAGCTGTGTTTGTAAGATAAGGCAACCAAGGTACTGAAAACCTGCAAGACCATTATATATGCCTCGGACCTGGGACTTAAAGTGGTATGCAAAATGTACAAGTTGGCTGACTTCAACTCATAGTGTTAGCCAGAAATCAAAAACAGGGTGTCAAAAATTACTATTTTCAAAGAAACAGGGTGTCTCATTTGACATTTTGCGTATCTTTCCCATGTTAAATTTGACTGAATTAGGGTGTCTCAAATGGATTCCAGGGTGTCTCAAAGACACTGCGACACCCCTCTGGCTAACACTATGCTTCAACTCATGTTACTTAAAGTTTGTTTACTGGGGTCTTTTGCCGAGTTAAAGATTATTTCATTCATATGACAGTGTGCCAGCCCAATGGGTGAAGAAAACAGCCAATCAACAACACAACAACAGATGAGGATGCCATTGGACAAGGACACTGCTCTAAATAACTTAGACACCACAACAAATTGGCTCATTAGCCCAGAGGACTGCAACACCAAAGCTCTACATTAATCACTGACATACAAATTAATTAGCATTTAAGAGAAAACCTATTCATTTGTTGCCATGTAGCTCAGATCAAAGCAAAGAATTTACACTCCTAGAAGCAGCCAATCAAACTAAAACAATTACTTCCTTAGATTATTTTTTCCACCTGGACAAAAATAATAAATACTTTTTCTGTCTTTTCACTAATATTGCACAAGCCTAGAGATGATCTCTGTGTGTAGTGAAACAAAAATTCCCATGGATATTTTTTTCTATAGCTTTCACAAGCAGTGAGAATGAAGGTTTAAAAGTAAAACTAATGTCGCAAGTTCTCTGTTACAGTCTTTCTTTTAACCAGGCCTGGTTTATTTCATAGAGTTTGGGAAGAAATCTTTTTTGTGTTCTTCTTAAATAGATATAAGTCCAGAATTAAGATAAAATTTCCACTTTCTTAATGAATAGGGTCTTTATCAGATGCAGAGATCTGTACTGTTATTAGTCTACTATGTAATCCACATATAACGACGCAGAACTGTAAGCTTACTACACAAAACTGTCATTTTCAGTTTTTGCAAATACTTATTGTAACAGATTTAAAATTCTAATTGGAAGAGTTGCACTCTGAGATATTGTATGTATTAAAAATGCCCACCTTGCGCTTTGGTAACATATAAAAAGTTTTGTTTTTTTTGTCAGCGAGAGTAGCATTAAGCAAGAATGCAAGATGGTAGGCAACTCCCTCAATAGTTTTAACTTTGTTTGGAAATTATTGCCACGGATCAAGTTTTTGACACTAAGAGTTACTTCAAATGTAATATTTTGAACACAAATAGCTAAACAAAGAATCAAAGAAGGTTGGAAATAGGATTGAAAAAAAGACGATAATGGCAAGTTATGTGTCTGCATCACAGTATGGACAATGTGGACATTAGAGTGATTCAGCATTGCACACTTCTGAAGCTGGACAGGAGATATTGATTCATTGATTGATGTTTAATGTCATGTTAACGCAAGGGTACTGTACATAGAGTTAGCTAGAAATCAAAAGCAGGGTGTCTCAAATCACTATTTTCAAAGAAACAGGGTGTCTCATTTGACATATTTCCTATCTCTCCCATGTTAAATTGGACTGAAATAGGGTGTCTCAAATGGATTCCAGGGTGTCTCAAAGACACGGAGACACCCCTCTGGCTAACACTATGGTACTGTATGTCACTTGTACGACGGCAGTGTGTAACTGCATCCAACAGGGGCTGTAACTAATGTGAAGTCATTTCAGGTGTTAGCCTCGTTAATAATATACGGTTCCTCCAGTGCTAAGTGTGACAGTGTGAATCTAAGCTTGCAACATAAGCTTTAGCCAGAGGGCTAGAGAGGCAGGAATATGGCACCTTTCTGACAGATCCTTAGAGAAATGGTACCATAATGCTCCTAGTTAACGCTACAAGAGCCTTAAAACCATGTCTTGCAGTAACCACTAATTTTCTTTTGTCCTTATTATATGAACAGTGCTACACGTTATTTTCTTAATCCATGTATTAGTAACGTATTATTAATATATACATTAGAATTTACAAATTATTATTTTTGATACAAAAATATTGTAATATTAATGTATATTGTATGTAGGGAGAAGGGCTTGTAAGTTGTGAGAACTTGTCCCTGATCCCTGTTGATCAATTGGAATCAATAAAAATAAGTTTAAAACAAAACAACCATGTCTGGATTGTTTTTATTACTTTTTATATTTGACCAGTCAAATACCAAAACTCCAAAAGCAATTCTTTAATATAATTTATAAATATTTCTTGCAACAGCACAAGTCATTTATTTTTTTATATTTAATGTATGTGTTTAAAATTAGGTTTAGGTGTAATTTATTTATAATTAATTTAGGTGTTTATATTTAATTATTTTATGGGGTTATAATAATAAATATGTAAAACAATTATTTGTCTAATTGTAGAATTGGTATCTCACCTGTAACTAGCATTTAAACAAAAAATAAGTATTTGTTTGTTAATGTTACATGTAGCTTAAAGTATGCCTATGTGTAGTATGTGGTTTACTAAAAGATGGTCTTACAATTCGCTGAATTAATTTTTCTAACAACATAGAACACCTTGCTGAAAAGAGAGTTGCTGTGTTTGTAAATGTAAATAAATAAATAAATAAATGTGTGCATTTAACCTCTAACTGATTTATATGTATGTCGCATGAACTAATAGGCTAGGCACGGTTGAATACACTACAGATAAGGGAATTTGATGAAATTTTCGTCAGACGAGCTTCCAACCAAAATTTATCATGACAGCGGTTTTGACAGTTTCAGATGAAATGCCGCAAGTAATTCTGACAGCTATTCCCTTGGAAGACGCACTCGGTAAAAGGGGATTAATGTTTTTGCGGCTTTAGGCCCCTATACGTTGGTTGCTAAGTAAGGCGCAAGGCGCTTCAATACTACGGTGTATTGAGCCAGACACGTCTGGGCGAGCGGTGAGTCACAGCGGGCGAGATATTGATATGGACGCGCCGTGAACCCTGCTCTCTGGTTCGTGTAGGAGAGGATTATACGGTCATCAACGCCGTAGGGCGACATTATCGATATATTCATGTCCTACAAATTGTCCGTTTCTTAACAAATAGACAGTGCATTCGAGAAAATATTCTGTATTGAGCCCTGCAATTGAAGAACAGCAGGTATAAACAGAACTTACAGAAGAGAAAAAGTTTAAATAATAGCACTAAAAAAAAAATGGCAACTTACCCCTAACTTCATCCGAGCTGTCAGATGCGCCAAATTCCGCCTGCTCGTCGATGCCATCCACCGTAAAATACACAGTCTTCGTTGCCATATCCTGCCGTCCATTTACCCTTGTATTTAAACCCACTTCAGTCGCAAAATCTGACCCATTTTCGGTAAATCCATGGTAAATATATCCTTTTGAAACTGGACCGATTTCGCCAGCTGTAACTTTACTCGCATTAACACCGTCTATGCGGTTTAGCTCGCAACAGAAAACCGCGTGGCGAGAAAGTTTCGGTCGAGAACCGTCGGGTGCAATGTTTACAACTTATTTCCGATAATGTAGCTCCAAAATATATCCGCTATAAAACCTTCCGCACGGCTATTGAACCTTGATCACTAACAAATACCATCTTTACATGTGCGCACTACAAAGGGAACCTATATCCGCCCGTGTGGCTTTGAATGAAGCTATTTTTACTCCATGGAAGACCGTGTGTGCAATAAATCGCATTTAGGCCCGCTGTAAGATCTTATACGAGCGATATCATCGAGTGACAGTAAGGAGATCACGTGACACGTTTCCCCCCTTTGCAGCTGACGTATTTGTTTACCGACAGATTTTATCAACTACCTGCTTCTCTGTGCTCATTTACAGCGATAGACAGAAAATAAACGAGCCGACAACGACGTGCCAATCAAAGGGAAGCTATAGAGCATGTTGCCTTAGCTTAAGGACTTAGATATCGCCCTCAGTACACCACACTAATTCTAAGTTTTAGGACTAGACAGCTATTACCTTGATTTCTACATTGACTTATTGGTAGGCCTGTCTGTAACCTCTTTCGCGGAACATTACAACATCAATAAATATCTTCATTATTAAAGTTAAATCTCACAAAATGTAGATAGAACAAAAGACACACTAAATTCAATCACGAATATAAATGTGTTGATTCTCTTGCAAAAAGAAGACGTTAACCGTAATTGTCTCACCTTTGTGGGTGACTGAATAAAAATCTTGAAACAAATTGCCTACAAAAACGAACTATTTTGGCGGTTTTATGCACAAAACAAAGTTTACAATAATTCCCTATATCAGTTTCCTTCAGAATCATCGCTTACGGCTGATAGGAACATGCCTATATCTTCTTATAGTGTTTCCCACCACGTATAAAATAAAAGTGATTTAAATAATCGGATCAATATTATTGTCCAATCACTTTATAGTATTCCGCTGATTCAAAAGGAAAAAATACTTAGTTATATACATTTATACGGTGGCCCATAGAGGACATTATTATTTTCTTTTACAATTACACTATTTTTCTTTTTCTTTTACTTGTTTTTTTGTAGAGCAATTTCCACCCAGGTTGAAACTACTTTCCACCCAGGTTGAAACTACTTTCCACCCAGGTTGAAACTACTTTCCACCCAG
>JAVFBZ010047848.1:0-10367 GCA_032466195.1 Katharina tunicata
AATCAACACGCGCATGCGCACCACGTCCAGACCCGTGGAGGTAACAGAGGTAAAAAGACGACCAACTCCCCGCCCTCTTTCTTATGGAGCTACAACCCACAAACGCTCTTTTTTCTTATACCAAAAGCGCGCCCCCACTACTCCATTTACTCACTCTCTACTACTAGGGGTGCCTTGGTGACTGATTTTTCTACCCAAAATGTGACATATTAGTTCCATAGGATTCAGACATGGGCATCATGCTGTTCATATGGTTTTGGAGCCGCGCCGCCACTCGAGCTCTTTTGGTTTGGCGTTGTCAGCCTTGAAGATAGGTCTCGTCAGAAGGGCATGGTTGTCGAAATTGTTTCAGTATCTTTGTTTTGTAAAAAAGACTTGCATTTTTTAAATCCTGTTATGTTTTAATTTAATTTTTTATTTAAAAGAAGCCAATTATAGTATACTACACAATGACCGTTATATGATAAAAGAAGCAGGGTTATACTTTTATGGGAACGAAGTGTCCTGCAACTGTTTGTGTATAAATGACGATTCAAGTCAGTTTTGGCTAAGATGTTTTGTCTTGAACACGGTATATGATAACTAAACTAAAACAAAAACATTTATTTAGGCTGGATTTAAAAGGTGAGGTGAATAATATAATTTTTACATTTAGATTTGATGTTTATTAGGAGCAAAGTTTAACTGATATCAACAATCTTTGTTAAAATCAATATCACATGTCTTATGACAACAAATTAATACATAACGCCTATAAATTAAATTTAATAGATGAGCCATTTCCCTTTGTTTTTAAAAACAATTAGATTATAATTTCAAAGTAGGTAAAATACAAGCATAGCTTTGGAAATCTAAAACTGGCCAGTTTCATTTGTGTATTGACAAATTCAACCAACTAAGAAGAAATATTTTATCAGCTGAATGTATTATGGTGCTCTTCTTCTTACAGGTCTAAACATTGTTGAATGTAAAGGGCAAACAATGACTAACTATCTCTGGTGGAAATTGGAAGCATCTCCAGGCTATAATATGAAATCTAGTCATGGTGAAACAACCAAGCCCATTTTGATTGCGGTTAGTCAGGGACACCATGGCAAATGTCAAGAGCATTTGTGAATTTTCATGTGAACGACGATATGTTTGAAGCTTGTGGCTATCCTGGCGTGCACGCTCCCTTTGTTACCAAGTGGAAACTCTGCAAAACGTCTACTAACTATCACCTGCAAAACGTCTACTAACTATCACCAATAAATCAACCAAACTATTACACGATGATTAGTACCATTTACATGGTTACTGTACATTAATCAAATATCACATAACATACATGTATTATCAAGACAATGCACTCACTGCCAGATATCGGCTTTGCAACAGCTTAGTTAAACTTTGAGACATCATGGTGCTATTTGTTTTCTGCTTTTGGGTGTACTCACTTCATTTATACAATAACTATAGCTATGTTATTCAGACTGCTGGTGCCAGTTATTCAAAGGCGCATTCAAACCGTAACATCACATTAAAGTTTATCTTAGGCTGTTCATTTAAGTAGGACCGATTTTTTTAACGACCCAGCCTTGTTGTATCGCCATTTTATTCTAGTTAATCCTGAGAGTCTAATTCTGTTCTAAGTTTCGCCAGAGCAGCCAGCCGTTTATCCCTCCACTGTCGCCTGGCTGGAAGAGTTTTTAGAGGCACCCATTTAGCCACCTCTCTCTCCACCTCTTTAGCTCTTTCGCCGCCCATTAAATCTGCTTCTCCGAACGACTTCTGCACGTCAAAAATTCCTCTGCCATATCGCTCACAGTATGACTCAAAACCTACAAATATTACCAGAGTTATGTTGACTCGTTTTAAACACTGCTTCCATGAAGTAGAAAAATTACTATGAAGACGGGATACAAGTGACGATAAAATATAGCGAAGCATGTTTTATGAGTGAAAATAATTGAATATGCTTAGCTGAAAGGCAGATCAAAATGTCTGTTCATGTAACTGACATCTTCTCTTAATGCGCAGTGGGCCAAAGCAAAGCCCTTTCTTCATTGTGATCCGAAATCAGTTTAGAATGTCATATCCGTGGGCGGATGGCGGAAGATCCCTGTGCTCCAATATGTAAGGGGCATCAGTAGGCCACTTTGTTGTGGCGACCTGTTTTGTGTCCTGTAATTGTCATGTAATGGTCTTTTACTGCCAGAGACGTATTGTATCCTCCCGCAGGCAAGCCGTCATAAGAGTGAAACAACCTTAGGAACAGCGCATCCCACTCTCCGAGACAATAATGTCAAATCCAGCTACATACCTTCAGCATTTAGGTGACACGTCTCGAAAGGCCCCATGAAGGCATATCGGGCCCCCAATCCTTCAACTACTGCAGTATCCACATCTTCTACACTTATAACACCATCCTGTAGAATAAAGTAGATGCTAGGAAAAGGTTAAATGTATCTGAGCAAACCTCGGTCTTATAATACAAGTTTTCACCAACAAGATCTTGGTTGAATCTTGATTTAAAACTTTGATAGCTAAATGTCCATTTGTGTATAGGAATATAACAATTAACAAACTCTTTTACAACTCTGTTAGAACAGCTATAGGGATTCTTGGTCCCATTCCAAATACATGATTGATTGATTGGTGATTAACGCCGTGATCAAGGTTATTTCACTTATATGACGGCGATGTATACCAACAGAAAACAGTGACTCTAACACTACCCATTCCAAATACATATAACATTTATAAAATGCTATTTTACTTACAAACTGTTTGTTTAGACGTGTATTTGTTTCTTTGATTAGTTTTCTCCGAAATCCAATCAAACGACTCAAATGACGACGTGTCAGTCCATTGTGTACATATATTTGTTAATTTGATTGGGGATTTAGGCCGTACTTTACGCTCTAAAGCTTTAAGGATCATTACTCCCATTCCCAATACAGAGTACCAATACTAAAATACTCTTTATTTACAAACTGTTCATGTTTAAATAAGATAAGACATGTATGAAGTACAACTGCTTGTTTATCAGGGTTTCGGTGTAGTTGCTAACACCGTTATCAAGCATATGGCCAACAGTTGAACAATTTTAAATATATACAGGTGATAATTTTGAAGCCAATTGTGTATTCTATATACATTAATTGTTAAGAAGTAACATGGTTTGATAGGTACTATGCGATGAAAACAAAAACAATTTACGGACAGTGTTTATGCTGTTAATGGCTGTGTAGAGATAGGGGGGGGCAGAGGATCTGTTTGATGGCTCTGGAGATGACATCTGTGGGGTAATTGTTAGTGTTTCGGAAAACAGTTCTGATATGGTCAACCTCTTTATCAATATCTTGTTGGGTGAACGAAATTTTGACGGCTCTTCTGGTTAAGGTGGAAATGATTCCTGTCTTGACATGGGTGGGGTGGTTAGACATGTAGTTTACGTATTGGTCTGTATGAGTTGTTTTGCGGTAAACGCCTGTCTGAAGTTTCTTATTATTCCGTCGAACAATCACATCTAGGAATGGGAGTTGTTGGGCCATCTCGCGCTCCATTGTGAACTGGATTGTGAACTGTTTATGTTAAGTCGTTTATTTGTTTGTTTGATTGACGTTTTACGCCTAACTCAAATGACGACGTTTCAATTGGGTGTAGAGAACATCTTCAACTGACTAAGAGGTGCGTTTGTTGTTTGATTGTGATTTAACCCTGCAATGTTATTTCACTCATATGACGGCGGTCCAACCCAAAGGAGAAGTAAATCATCCTAAACGACACTGGGAACACAGGCATTTACAGGACGAAAAACAGGACACCACAACCAATGGGCTTCCAGATGTTTAGTGAGCAACACGGCGTAAGAACTCGAACTACCTGCCCTTGCATATGATTACCAAAAGAGAAAAGTGAACCTATTTGTGAACATGTTAATTCACCTGCACTAATCTCCAGCATTCTCCAATGAGCGCGTGCTGAATTCGAGGCTGAATGAAGCCCATCACCTCTTTCTTCAATGTTATAGGAGCTTGACCAATTGACCTCATTAATTCTCGCGTTTTCTCTACAGCCTTGGGATCTGTCCATGGCGCCGGAACTAATTCCACAAGGCGACAGTAAAATGGTGGGTTAATCTGTAATGGGATAACATAGTATAATGCACTGTAAACTGTAATAAAACCGTTCCCTCGCTGTTAGTTCAAATTATGCTAGCTTTGTATTTACAGTAAAGAGTGAATACAGATGTTTGTCTCTGAACAAATAAATTACGCCGGGGATTCAAAACCACAAGACAGTGTCGATTCTGTATTGAGCCTCGCAAAGAACAAAATTATTTATTTATATATTTGATTAAAGAAAAAAAAACCTTTCATATATAAATATATGGGAGGTGGAGGGGGGCAGCAGTCAGACGAATGCGGGGCCAAAATTTCCTTCAGAAACCAGTATGTATTTTTGGCATTCATGATATTATATTGATTCAAATATTCGCCTGTTTATTCAGGCTTGAAATTAAAACAGCTCCGGTTCATGTTATGATATTTATTGAACTGTGACTAGGCTGCAGTCGTCTTCTTGGATGTGACACCCATGAAACACGTGTAAATTATCTGAGCTATAGCCGATACAATTTTACTAGCTATTGATAGATTAGATACATGACATTCATGAAACACGTGTAAATTGTCTGAGCTATAGCCGATACAATTTTACTAGCTATTGATAGATTAGATAGTTGAAGAGGTAGCTATGCAAGCTGTTAAACAAAACAAGTTTAATCTAAATAACAAGAAATTGTTGAATCTATAAATATAACGTAAACGTGAGATTATGTATAATAATATGAAGCAGATAAAGAAGAATGTTAAATTAATAATCTAGCTCGCCGTGTTAACCGGGTTACAATGTGGACGAAGGACTTACGGAGGGAGTAATATGGAGTAGAGACGCACATATGACCAGACTGACGGACGGACGGCATCAACTTACTGGGTGTGCCACCAAACATCTGATCCTATTCTTTAGGTCTTTCGTGAATAGAGACGGGACCATAGCACTCGAAGAACTGCATAAAATCACCTCGTCATTAGCCAGGGCATCAAGTTTCCTGAAAACCTCTTTTTTCATCTCCAGCATCTCTGGAACGCATTCCTTAAAATCAATACAGACTGATTTTGTTTTGCGTCATTTGCATCAATAAACTAAATGAAATTAACGTAAACAACCCAATGTTTATTTTATGCTGGCTTCACTTAAGAGTGATTTTCGTAGAATCACACTTGTTTCCAAATATGTAAGCACGATTACCACGAAATACATCTAAAAGATCAGCCTTGAAAACATTATTTGCCATTGATTGATCTGTTAAGAGGTGTATGGCAACAGCTACCTGAATATGTGAGGAGTGGTTGATACAATCCTCCAGACTTTCGGTGAAACTGACAAGCTCCGACTGTTCCTTAACAGACAAGCTCCCCCTCAGTAGGCCCTGGCTCTCCAGATTCTTCAACTGTTCTAGAATAGACTGTTTTGCACCATCTAGTTGGGCTCTGTCTGTGTCATACATGCATACAGCATAGCCAGAGCTAGAGAACAGCATAGCCCAGCTCCTTCCTATCAAACCGCTGGAAGAAAACCCGTTCATATTTAACTATAATTAAAAATTCGGCGTAAAATCCAAATCAAATAACAGACAAACTGTACATTTATGTGTATGTTGTTAAAGGTTGTGCGTTACCGTTGTACGATGGAGGCCGTGAAGCAACCTGTTACATTTTTATGAGATGTATACGCAGCCATCGGAATCTTCAATATATAGTATTATATAATATACCAAAAATCGGTACAAAAATTAGACGGCAAATCAGCAATAAGCGACCACATCAAAGACAACCCCGACCACCAGGGGAGAACACAAAACCCCTCACCACGACCGACTTCAAAAAAAGAAAGCTGTTGGAGGCCCTTCAAATCAGTAACAGCTCAATCGTGATCAAGGGTACCACCAGCCGAGTGCCTACCATAATCCCCTTAATGATTAATTTAATCCACCTTATTTAATCCCCATTGAATTTTAATCACTCAGTCTTATACTTGTTAAAGCCACTCATAAACGAACTTATTGACATGGTTTACTCTGCACATGCATATAATTGGTTACAAGTTTGTTACAGCTCTATTGGTTTGATTATGATGTTAGAATTGACATCGAAACAATAAAGCACAGAAGTTGTTTTCCATAAGGAATTGTTAACTTAGTTTAAATAAGAAGAATGTCAGCTAAAAATAGGTCAACTATAAACGAATGGAAAAGTGTTTTTTTTTTGTACTTGAGAAAAAATTGTAGCATTGCAGACATGCAAATAAATATTGTATAATTTTAATTTAATTTGGTTTCATTGGTTTTACGCTGTACTTGAGGTGTTTTCGCTTCTACGCGTGTGCAAACCCAATCGGGATGAATATATGCTAAGCGACACTGGCAACTCAGAAGACAACGCAATACATTTACAGGACGAAAACCAGGACTCCTCAAAAGATTATCTTCCCAGTGCCCCCTACCTCATACAGCATTAGGTCACAGAAGGCCCTACAACCAGTGATATCATTTTGAGAAACAAGTTTTTCAACATTATTCTTTAATTTATTTACTTATTTATTTACCTATTTATTTACTTATTTATTTACTTATTCATTTAATTCATTTATTTATTTATTGATTGATTTATTGATTTATTGATTTATTGATTTATTGATTTATTGATTTATTGACTGATTTAATGATTTATTGATTTTGGCGCTTAGAGCCCGAACCGGAGAGAAACCACTCTACCTCTGCCACCACCGCGAACTTCCCTATCCCTAATATACCTACATTTGACACTGTGATTGGAAACCTACACCGAGTACAGTAAACGCTCAACCCGCCGAGCCATGGCGCGGCGCACAAGCCACTCTAGTTTTTGAACCTGTATGCATTCATATCAGATTGGAAATAAATAATTGAGCATCACATTGACGTGCAGAACATTGTAGGACAATTGAGATAACATTAAACCAAACGGATTACAAGTAGGCCTCTATTGCTAGTTATAAAGCCATGCTATGAAAAATAAGAACTGCAACACTGAAAGAACCGCAATGCGGCGATGCTACGAGTATGGTCTCAATTGGCTTCCATACATTTAGTCCGATAAGTTGGGATTTATTTTCTGTCGCAAAGATATGCAATTGCAGTGGAGTAATGCTTTCACCACCCGTATGAGTGTTCACACAAACCCGAGAGCGTCTATGTATTGTATCCGATCATAATTCAATGGGTATGTAACTTCACCCTGTTTTTAACTGACCTGTACAAAGAGTAACAAAGTTTCAACAGTTAAAGGGCTGCATGACATTATCTTAGTGGTTTATTTCTAGATAAATCAGCAGCTGAACTGACTTGGTGCAAAACCGTGCTATTTTGATGTTAGCTATCTACTTTACAGAACATGCGCCTTTGTGGGTCCAGATGGCTACACTACACTACACTTATGGCTAACCGTGCAACTAAATAAGCAGCCTAGTTAATCCAACGAGCAAAGATGGCTTGAAATCTAGTTTGTCTTTGGTCTAGTTTAAGCAAAAGTGGTGTGATAATAGCATACTTGCCTTCCCACTATTGCTATTTTAACAACACGCTTTGGTCCACTCGTATCCTCCATGTTTATATTTTGCACGGACTATCAATAAACTGAGACTTCCAACACAGTCTGTCCAGCGCAATATCAACAGTGAATTGGCTACACTCCTCTATTTCTGATGACCTACTTTATTCAGACTTGGGACTGGGGGTGATAATGCATCGCAATAATATTCCGCTATGCTATATATCTACATGATAACGCATAAGGTGGGTTGTGTGATAATCAAGTGGGTCACGTTCACGTTGATTATTATATCAGATGTTCAATGCCAAGCGAAACAGTTTCGTTTGTTTGTTTGATTTAGGTTTTCCGTCGTACTCCAGGTTATTTCACTTAAATGACGGCGTGCCATCCCAATCGGTGAAGGAAACCACTGTAAAAGACGCTGGCAACATGCAAGACAGGACAAAACTTTTACGTAACATTAACAAAACGGGACACCACAACAAATCGCATCCTGTGCTTATATTAGAGAGCACACTCAAATGTATAAGAGCACACGTAATATAAGAGAAATATTAGGATATTTACTTTCCTAAATTCTGGGTTCAAAGAATGTTTGTTCTCGATGTTTGTTTTGGAAATATTTGAGTCATTACTTGTATGCTTTGTCTTGCTATTGTTCAATTGGTTGTCCAGCACGTCATGTCACGTGTACAAACAGTGAAGGTAGTTCAAGGCAGTCAAAAAGTAAAGCTGCTAATAACATGAAGGCAATCAACTTATATCATCATACAAAAGAGAAGACCGATAATGTAGTAACTACCAATAATGTAGTAGCAAACCGATACTGTATCAACTTTTGACCGATAGTTTAACAACGACTGATAATGTTATAAAAACGACCGATAATGTTAAAACTTTACTGACCGATAATGTAGTAAATTTTTACCGATAGTGTAGTAACTTTTTTTCTCACCGATACTGTAGTAAAAAAAAATTCTCACCAATAGTGTAGTAAATTTTTACCGATAATGTAGTAACATGATTTTTACTACACAAAATGATGACTGGTCAGGTGATATCGAGAAAGGTGCATCTTGACTACTTTGGAATGATCAGTTGATCAATTTGATTGGTCGATTGATCGATTTGATTGATGCTTCGCTGGTTAATATTGACTGGTGAGTGACTGGTCGGCTGTCTGTCTATCAAATTGATGTATTGGTTGTTTCAGTAATTCTTTCAGTAATTGTTTCATCAATTGAATAATTGGTGAATAAATAAATTAATTGGGGTTAACTACCTACACACATGTTAAATAGTCTTTAGGTGTTTATATGGTGGCCGGATAAAGCCATCTTCTTACCTTCTTAACTTCGCAACATCGCCAGGCAAAGTTAAGAAGCGAAGTTACGAAGTTGCGAATTTTTTAGCTTTCTTCGCAACTTTCTCACGAAGTTGTGAAGTTGCCAAGCGATTTATACTTCGCAACTTTGCAGCTTTGTTTGGGCAACTTCGTAGCATCACTTCGCAACTTCGTTACTTCGCAGGTTTGCGATGTTGCGAAGTTACGAAGATGGCCTCATCCGGCCACCATATGTTTATGTGTATAGACTTAAGTTCTCACAAACGTACACAAGTATAACTGTAAATTCCCCCTCTACGAAAGCCTGGATTGTTTGTTTATTTGTTTGTTTGATTGGGGTTTTACGCCGTACTTAAGGTTATTTCCCTCACATGACGACGTGCCAGCCCAAAGGGTGAAGGAAACCACCCTCAACACCACTGACAACAAACAAAGACAAGATACAAGACAAGCACAGATTCGGATAAATCATAGAATTATTGCAACAAATAAGCAGCTCTCTAAAATGAATATCAAATCTGATGAAAACTGTAGCTTTTGCCACAACAAAGTTGAAAATATAGATCATCTTTTTTTATGAATGTTCTAGGGTTGATCTCTTCTGGCATACACTATCTGATTGGATTTATATACATAATAGAGTCAGTCTAAACTTATGTAAATCGGATGATATTTTGGGTAAACCGAGGCTGTCTTGTTTTTTCAAGCCAATCAACATGATTTTAATATTATGTAGACATTATATTTATGCGACTAGATGTCGTGAAAAACAAATGTCATTTATAGAGAACTAAGGTGTAACATCTGTCAGTATTTAAAATTAGAAAAATATCTATGTTTACAGAATGGCGAAATTATTTGATAGTTGATGGCATGATTGGGAATTAATGTTGGATATAAAGAGCTAGCTTTGTAATATATACTTTTCCTTAACTAATAATTATTACAAAAAAAAATCATGAAAACTGAAAATGAAATGCCTAACCTTTTCGATTTGAAATCTAGTATTGTTTTGTGTGCTGTATGAAATGTGGAAATAAAGTACATAATAAAAAAAAGACAATCACAGGACGCAAGACATAGTGCAATAAGACAATATGTGCAAATTTACAGTGCAAGACACCACAACAAATCGGCATTGTGTTGCCCCTTAGCCCCCCTGGGTCCAGGGGCAACACAACCCTCCCGCCAACCGACCGCCGAAAGCCTGGAAGGGACATGGATAAAAATTCAATAAAGCCCTCTCAACCTCGATATACCACTTATATAACACTGATATATATTTTGTGAAGAGTAATCACACTTGCACAGGGATATCGACTAATTAAAGTCGATAAATTATCTCATGTTCTAGATCAGTTCTCAGAGACAAGTTTCTAGAT
>JAVFBZ010047859.1:0-10366 GCA_032466195.1 Katharina tunicata
CTGACCAGGAATTCAGCCTCATACTCTCCGAGGAGAAGAAATACGACCAAGAAAAGGAGCGTATTAGACAGAAGAAGAAGGAGGTGAGCGATAAGGAAAAAAATATATTGATTCAACAGGGGAGAGAAGAAGCAATTCTGTTGCTGCGACGCAAGGCCCAGATAACTATCCCCGACAATTAGTTGCTGATTTCGGCTGTCATTTATTTATCTACAAGTAAACCACTCCCCCTAGAACGTCCGAGGTATTCTCCCCTTGAGTACTAGTCTTATCTGCCTACATTCACAATTGGCAAAGCTTATGTACGTGAAGTCATATCTTTTTGATACATACAAGAAGGTAACCGAGACTACCACTGGGGGCCGCCCAGGGGGCGGGGAGGGCTCCAGGAAGAATGTGCGCCAGGACCCCCATTGCTTATACTACTTGAGGAAATGGAAGAAGCCTCCCGAATTGATTGAATCATATCTTATAAAGCGAAATAAACAGCTGGATGAGTGGTGAACATTCCTTATCAAAAGAGTTATTTCGAACATTAAAACATAAATTAGATAGAAAATCACTTGAATGTATGTGTAAATCAGTCGCACGGCCCTTTTTAGAACAAGCCGACGTTGTCCGAGAGACACTTTTACTGTAGTATAAATCAATAGACTTGAACATAAACAGAAACAAGATTCCAATACTCACTCTGTGTCTTCTAAACAGCTTTACGAGGCACCAGAGTTCGCTAACTTATAGAAACACACAGCGGCCAATCGCAATCTCCCTCCTCACCATGCATTACTTTAACATAAAACCACGAGATTTAATATGTAAATCTCATGGTTTTCAATTCCGCCATTTCGAAGGCGAGGTCGCGAAATATCGAGATTTAACAGTTAAACCTCGCGATCTTACAAAAAAAGACAACAACTCAAGATTGTTATATAAAACCTCGTGGTTTGTAATTTTTTGTTAGGATTGAACTGGGGGCGAGATCGCAAGAACGCGAGGTTTAACAGTTAAATCTTGCGATCTCGCGAAAAAAGACTCCAGATTGTTATGTAAAATCTGTAAAAAACGGTTTGTAATTTTTCATAAGGACTGGGCAGGGAGAGACATCGCAAGAACGCGAGGTTTAACTGTTAAATATCGTTTTTTAGTGAAAGCATACGCATGTCTAATTCAATAAATCAAACGGAAGCTACAAGTTATAACTGGCATGAGGTAAGTATTGCAAACAGACAGTTTTTGCCGCTAATGTTAATTAAGAGAGACTGAGATGATAGACAAACGCGAGATTTAATAAGTAAATGTCGTGGTTTTCAAATTCCGCCATCTTAAAGGCGAGATCGCGAGATCGCGAGATAGCGAGATTTAACAGTTAAACTCGGTATCTCGCCTTTCTTAATATAAAAGAAAAGAGACGTTATAAGTTGGAGCGTCCGTTTGATATGTTGAAATAGACATGCGCAGGAAAACGTGATTTGACCTCGCATTCTCGCAATCTCGCCCATCGCCCAATACTTACTAAAAATTACAAACCACGAGATTTTACATTACAATCTCGAGTCTTCTTTTTTTCTTGAAAGTGAGAACGCGAGTTTTAACTGTTAAATCTCGCTATCTCCCCTTTATTATGAAGGAATTTAAAAACACGAGATTTACATATTAAATCTCACCTTTTTATATTTCTGTTTATCTATGTCGAGATAGCGAGATTGTGAGTGGCCGCTATGAGCTTCCATACTAGCTTAACCATTCGAAGAAAAGTCCACAAACTAAAATGTTTCATAAAATATATTACGATAGTCCCAAAAGAATATTTTGAAACCACCTTCCACCTCGGATCGAAGAGGGTAAGCCATGTCAACTAAGGTAGTAACTCAATGTTATTCTTTGTGGGTGTAAAACAGAACTCTTTCCTAAAACGTCGGCCACAATGAACGACTGGAATGCCCTTCCTTTTAATTGATATGAAAAAATACTGAAGATTTTGTTTTATTTGGCAACAATTCAATAGAGAAAATCCATCCGGTTGGTGCTATCATGGTCATATAATCCAAACTATTATACTCTGTCGTCTACCAAATGATGCAGCTCTATAAATTATGACTTTTTATAATCTATTTTCTATAGACATCAAAGAATATTTAGGCATGGATAATGAAACTGGCTGAACATAACATTCATTACCTTTAAAAAAAAACTGTATGTTCACTGATCAATCTAGTATAACAGATAGCTTGTCTAATTTTGAGTATAGAGAACTTCATATTTGCTAGACGTTTCCACGTTTTATTTTGTCGTCATCAAGAATGAATCCTAAACAAACCCGCGAGTCAATGTGAAGTTCTCTGTCGTTCAGAATTACACTACCTGGGCATTACCTATTACATTGTTTATTATATAGAAAACATCGTAAGCTAATACTGGACAATATCCCTACGTCTGGATACACTGCTTAAATCAATCTAGCTACTTTGTTATCAATGTCACAATTTGATATTGCGTAATATACAATCAATACCATAGTCATGCTGTATTTATATAGAAACGTTTTTCCAAGACGATGTAATGTTTTGTCAACCTATTCAAAATGTGTTTTATAGGCTCCACGTACAACGCCTGTCTACTAGTTGTAGACTTACAGTTTCCATGGCATAATGCATTTTGTTTCCTGTTGTTCTAACCAAGTTTACAACACTATTCAAGTTTGTATTACTACTTTGGATGGAACGCAGTAAAAATCAAACGCTGATTTTTTTTTAGGATTTGCAACTGGTTAAGAGGTAACATATTGTAGTTATTTGCACTTTAATTAGCCTCTTTTTGCTGTACATTTACAACCTTGGATTAAAAACGTAACATCATTCAGTGGAGTTGAAATACAGCCCTTCATGGAAAGATTGAAGTGAAACTCTAAGACCTACATTGCTGTCAATTCAACATGAAATATCGCTTTCAAGTACTTTTAGCTGTAAAACAATTTTACATAGAACCACAGAACCCACATACCTCAGTGGGTAAACTGATGACACAACTTGCCAAGACACCCGGAGTTAGATTCCCATTAAAGGCATGAGCAACTTTCTTACTCCACATTTTAGAAGAACTATGTAAATAGTTAAATGTATGTAATGTAATCTCCTTGCAATATAATGGCGGTTATTATGGCCATTTAAAAAACTGTATGCATATCTTTCGTACGATTTCTGTAGGAGAAATCCAGTATATCTACAAATGTTTAGTAACTCACGTAGGGTAGTTGGTGGAGCTTATTTCGCAAGCGGCATTTAAAATCTGCTCGAGCTCTTCGTTGCTGCAATTGACTTTGTCCACTGAAAAAACAACAACAATTGGATCAATATATATTCTAATTGAAGCTCTGAATCCATGCAATAAGTTGCATGCAACTTGTCGCATACAACTAATTGCATCGTGTGAACACTTAAGTTTGTACAATTTGTTGCAAGCGAGTTGTACGATTTAGGATCGGTTCTATTTCTATCAGTCCAGTTGCAAGGACTGACCAATCAAATTGATTTATCATATCACGTGATATTTTTGTTTAGGGAGAAAATCAAGTTAGTAAAGATGGCGGCTCCGTCCAAAAGAATTTCTTTGACAAGAGACGACACAGAGAGGTTTATCAATTATTATCTCTCACACGAATGTCTGTGGAACGTCAGCAGTAAAATGTACAACAAAAAGGAGACTCGATAAGCAGCATACACTTCTATGGAATACATTGACGTCAAGGATGACGTCAAAATTGCATGCAACTCTTTATCGTGTGAACTAGTTGCGTACAATTTGTTTGTACAATTAATTGCATCGTGTGAACGGGCCTTAAGTCATGTTTTTGTTATGTACACATCAGCTTCTATTCTAAATGCCGCTTTAACAAGTTATATTTATTAACAATTTGAGCTGTTTTAGAGCTAAGATATAACTGCATTCAATTGGATATATAGTTTCTTTACCCTAAAGTTGCTAAAAACGTACTGACCGTAACATCTGTCTGCTTTATTGTTTGACTAAAGCAGCAACTCTCCATATTCCTAAAGTAAGGTTATAAAAATTGCAAGGGTTGTAAGTTTGGCCTAGCATGCAAAACTGTATTTTGGACCTTATGATCGATGGCTGGTGTGTACGCCAAACAAAACTGTTATAATCTGCACTTACATATGAAATCAGCTGGGTTATAATTTGGCTTACAAGGGAACCCACAGTGCTCAAAGAAATCGAGCACTCCATTGGCTTGACCGAAGTACACACCCTGGAGGAAATCAATAATATTAACATTCAATTAGTATTCAACATTCTGAAAGAAACAAGCATGTTTAATACGTCTGTGTTTTAAATAGATATTGTATGTAGATCCGAAAGGACTATCAGCGACCGTTCTGCATTTCCTTTCCCTTAGTTTTGTTTGTTACGCCACTCCCCCCTCTCCCCAAGTAACAACTTAAAACTTTTTGATTTAAAATTTACGATTGATGGTTAGTTCATTGTTTTGACAGAGTTTCAATGAGCAGAGAAAAAATATGCCGCTCTCTATAGCACTTTTAATAAATCCCTGCGAAACAAGAAAGAGGAACAAAACATGATGTAAAAAGAAACTGTACAGACTAAGGAAGCTCCCGTGCATCAGCCCGTGGTGCAACGATTTTACTCCAAGAGACGAGATGAACGAGGAACCCTTGGTCACTTTTCCACTGCATATTTATAGATAACGTTTATGGCCGAAGTTGTGCAATATAGTCGCTGGCTATATAAAGGCTGGGGATAAGAAATCAAGACAAATATCATGCATATTGTGCCTATCGGCTTGTTGCGTATGCAGAGTTGATTACATAGCAGATCACCCCACATTATAGACTTAGCCACGTGTATTTGGACAGTCAGATGCTCAAAATCGGAAACGATGCGCCACAACAAGCGTTTTCGCAAGATTTACATGCAAAGTATTCTTGGCTCTTATCGCAGGTCCTACCTAGGATATTATAAGTTACACCCTCTGGCTGGTTGGGTATACGGGTGGATATTTCCTCGAGAATAATCATATTTCCACGAGCCCTAAGGGCGAGTGAAAATATGATTCTTGGAGAGGAAAAATTCACCCGTATACCCAACCAGCCAGAGGGTGTAACGAATTTATCACCATAAAGAGCTTTAACACAGCAGCATTGAAAATAAAGAAAAAGCCGCAGGACACATATATGCATACAGCTTGTGTTGGGCAATATTCACCGATCGCGGCGCACAAAAGTTCAAATTCAAGGCAGATTTCAGCCGCTTGAGCACGCTTTTGTGGAGCTCTTCAGTGTAGGAGGTAGAAAGACGTTACATTGTTTTTGTCGGCTGCTCCGAAAGCATTTTTGCATGTCACGGAAAACAAGTTTGACTCAAACTCAGAGCTTATTTTAAAAATCGAATCGAAAAGGGTATGTTAAAACGCATTTAAACCCATCAAAAGCCTAATTCAACTATATTTCTTGACTAGACTCAAGCACTTTTATAACCTCGGCCCCGGGTTGCCATTTTATTTAGGGTTGTTAGGTAAACGCATCCGACGCCCTGACTCCGTTGGTATATGAAAAATATACTTCGCCTGTGCAAAATATCCTCCATGTGTATAGTAAACACGGTGCTGTAAGTCCCTTGCATGGACCAATCATAAGCCTAGAATTTTCTCTGAATGGTGATAATAAGCAATGTTAATCGAGCCAATCGTTTTCATTTTGTAATATCTGCTCGTCACACTTGTTGTCGCGCAGCATTTCCGGTTTCTCGAGAATCAAGCAGGCGATATAATGCTGCATCCGACTATTCAAATCCATGTTGCTAAAAGTCTTTAAGTTGGGTAAAGGTTTTATGTTTACTAACTCCGTACACAAGACTTAAAATCAGACTCGACCAATGCAATTTGCCTTAGACAAAAAGCCGATAGTCACATGACATACGAGTTTGTCGACATACGCGGTTAGACAGTCTTCAAGTTACATAGCATAACACACTTAGGCTACACACATGTACTTGTGGCGGCCATTCCCTCTCACAGAACACAACGTTATGAGGAATGGTCAAAGCTCGAAATAAAACCACAGCTTTGAGCCAATCAAATCGACGATAGTCAATATCCCTTGCGACACTGGCAACAAACAAAACAGCCAGAACATTTACACCATACAGTAAGACGACGCTTACTGATAATCAGGTTTAAGTAGTATATAAGGAACCCCCAGTAATACATCCTTGTTGATACCGGTATATAATATATTTTGGCAAACTATGGCAATCACTTCGACCACATATTATACTTATGCCTAAATATTGTAGATATTTACATGGTATTCTTGTACAGATTTTCGATAATGTCATTTTACTCCTCCTATACGTATACAAACTTACCTTTCCTTTTGCCAGAAGTAGTAGTTTATCAAACGAGTAGAATATTTGACTTGATGGCTGATGGATCGTCGTAATGACAATTTTCTTCAACGTTGTGGCGTATTCCTTTAATTGTGTGATCAGCTGAAAGGCTGTGTACGAATCTAAACCTGACGTTGGTTCCTGTAATAACCATACAATTAATATGACGATGAAAGTTATCGGTAGTGCAATAGTAATATGACAAAAATGACATCACCCTAAAGCAATGTGTATCCTGAAGTTTTAGGCGATACAATTTCAAGTAAAGGTTGGAGATTTCTAATTATTTTCATTTACCCCATTCCCAAGACCACGAACGGCAAAGAAGACGAAACGGTTCGTTTATTGTGGATACGATGGATTCTATTTCTGAAACATCGTGAGCCTCACCAACACAATGGCGAAGATTTTTGGGTCTTACATTTTCGCTTGTGTTATTATTTTGAGACCAAATTAATATTAAGATTTAAACATCTAGAATTATTGCAATTTGTAGAAGAACAAAAAAATAATTATTTTGGTATTATGAAGAAATATATAAAACAAAAACTGTCAGGTCTGTAGAGCAGATGTTGGGACGTAAAATAAAACACACTTACATCTAATATAATTATATCAGAGTTCGTAATGAGTTCACATGCGATGCTAGCTCGTTTCTTTTCCCCGCCTGATAATCCTCTGTTCATTATGTTTCCCACTTCTGCAATTAAATCCAAAGAACGCGTATTTAGTCCTACTAAAATGCTACATATGTGTCGGAAAAAAATCTATGCATATTTTCTACTTTTCTGTTTTGTTTTGTACTACATACTATAAGTCACCTTACCCCTTTGATTATGTACGTTACGAAAATATTCAGCCATAGATTATTATACATAAACAATACAGGTTAAATACAGAATAAAAGACAGCTATGGTGATTAAACACGCATTAGACCAAAGGGTGCCACAGATTGTTCAAATTTAAAACAGGATTGTTGCCACGAATTGCCGTTTTCGGGAATAGCATTGGGTAAGCTATCACAGGGGAAAAATGGGCGAAAACTACAGAACAGAGGAAACCCCTTCACGGAAAACGAAAACCCCTTCTTACGTGTATCTAAAAGTGCCAGAGGTTGAGAACATCCACGATATAGTCAATCTTGGCCATCTTTTCCTGATAAGGCATTGACGAAGGTAGCTTCAGCATAGCTGCAAACTAGAATATAGACTTGTGAAATGAACTGAAATTTAAATGTAAAATAAAGCTCACATCAAAATGTACATTGGGCAGATTCGAAAAGAGTAACACTTTTAGAAAAAGTACGGCTGCTACGTGGCTTCCGGGTTTACATTGGGGAAATATCTTTGTTGTCTTGTTTTTTACCAGTGTTAGTGAAAATAATCCTTAATTCGACGAAGAATGTAATCATACAAAAACAACAAGCACAGTTATGAAATTCTAAATATTACTGAACGACTCACGTAAATAGTTTCATTCATCGTTAAATTCGGGAAAAACACATCATCCTGTAAAACGTAGCTGATCTTTCGTCTGATATATTTGTCAAGGATGGCTCCATTAAGAGTAATCTCCCCTGAGAAAAGTCCCGACCGCCCTGAAATGCAGTTTAACAGAGTCGTCTTCCCAGAACCTGTTAAAATAAATCACGTAAAATCAACGAAATAAGACTCTTAAAGTACGAATCTACACAGAACGTATGGGACAGCGTTCCTTGTACGCTAAGGGTCGCTTCTGTAGCTCACTGGGGAGCCCTGCTGGTCAGTCCCGGGTTCGATTCGGGTGGCGGCTGGCAATATTGTCTTTCTCTTTATTTACTTGATAGAAAATACCAATTTTACATACCTCTACGTTGATTCGAACCCGAGATTGGGACTAGCAGAGAAAGCTCTCTACCGACTTAGTTACAGGCAGTCCTGAAAGAACGACCATTATTTTCCAACCAACTACAAACTAAGCGATACTTGTCGGACGCTGTGTCTGAGGCCGTGTCTCTCACGTTCATTTAGATTATCGAGGAGTACGCGTCTTGCAGTCTGATCGAATGATACCGTTCAGCTTTGGTGTTTTTGTTTATTTTTATTTATTTGTTTTGCTGCAGTTGGGCTCATTCAGCTGTTTTTTCTTCTGCATGCTTTGTTATTTTACACGCGAAGTGTTATGTCCAATAGGGCTTACGTATATTGCCTTTATGCGTGCTTTAATTGCAAAGTAGACTTGTTGTTTTGACATCAGGTGTTTTAGCATAGCCAGATACTTGTGTTTGCACTAACGAGTTTGATTTCCAGTGTTTTACTTGAGGTATTGTACTATTGCTTAGTTACTACCACAAGAAGCTTATATGTATACAACCGGACGCCGGCGCCGTTTGCTTTGCTCGGTTCAATAAGCCGCGAAGCTACACGAACGCTTCTCTAGCGATAAACGACTCAAAAGAACGAAAAGGAGTGCTCGCTAAACGCTCAATAAATAATACAAAATGGCGACCCCTATAACAAAAATTATTTGTGACGCCATACATTTAATCGCATTTGCTAGCCTGGCGAACCACCTTGGATGACTGCTAGCGAGTGTTAGCGAGCGATCGAGGTCGCTCTGGCAAGCAGTGTCGTTAATAGAGCTACCGAGCGACCGCGATTTCGATAGTTTGTTTTAATTTCGGTTGTGCCGATTTGTAATATCTAAATTAGATTTTGTATAATTGGGCACTTTCTGCCCAGTAAAAACGCAGTTTGCTGAAGGTCTCTGAAGCTCAGCATACATCCTAAACGACGCCTAGTGGACAAGCAACTTTGCCTTGGAAGAACGAAGTGGATGAGGAGGAATGCATTGGAATGTTACCTACATTGGGTAGTCATGCTTCTGATTTTTTTCTTATTTTTTTCGTTTTAATTATTTAACCTCCCACCAGCCCATCTGTCCCAAGGTAGTTATCCAGTCGATTACTCTATTAATGTGCATGTGATCAAGTTGTCTTCACTTCAGGCCTCAACCCAAAGAAGCACAGTCTGATGGATATCGCTTACGTTATGCTTAAAGGCTGTGAATATTTATCTTTGAGAAGTACCGACACATGGGGCATAAAAGTTGCGTTTTTCTATCTAGATACCCCAAAAAATGTTTTTATTTGTTCTGTTAATCGGCAAATCTGGCTCTGGCAAATATACATCTAAGTAAGAGACACAAACTGACATGCGTATACGAGGAATCAAACACCGAAAAGTTTGACAAAAGATAGTAGCGTGACAACTCCCAAAAAATGACGAACAATTTATGTTGACTGTATATTTCCGTTTAATTAAAGCAGTGGTGTACAATATCTCCATACGTAAACAAGTTAGGGAATTAAAATTAATCAACACCGGTCCTTAATACTCAAATTTGACAATAATGGGTCTTTAATACACCAGGGGTGTAATTCCGAATACAGAGAACTTAATATTTGCTCCGTGGAAGCACATTTTTATATTAATAAGTTTCCCTACTTCCGGGTTACCAAGATAAGGCTAGAAAATTAATTGATGAGTATGATAACTAAAGGTGTATTTGTCATTAAATGTTTACCTTGCGGAAAAAGGTTCATGACTATAACTCCCAAGACGAAAGTAAAAGTGTTGCCAATTCATTCTAACAAGTATCTTCTGTACACTTATAAAAAACGGGTTATATTTTATTGTAAAAACTCGTCAACGGTGAGAAGGGGTTACCCTCCTACACAGCAGCTATTGATACACACATGTACTACAGACCAGTGTACCCGCTGCTAAAGGGTAATGAACCACCAATAGGATTTGTGCACCCTTAAAACATTCAGCAGAAGAGTGTCGGATGAGAGGAGATTGACATTAATTGAGACCTGAGAGTTGAAAGGTTTGTAGATTGCTGATAATTTTTATTTGTAATATAATACCTTGTGAAATATGACAATAGTTCATTTGTAGCTAA
>JAVFBZ010047881.1:0-10364 GCA_032466195.1 Katharina tunicata
AGATCAAAACGGAAATTAGCTATATTCAATATTATTTATATTAAAAAGGCACAGTCTTTCTGCCCAACACAGCACCAATTTCTCCTCTTTCTCTTTCGTCCAGACTTCATTCATGGAAGTTGACTTTTTGTGTGTCATGTGAGAAGAACTCGAACTCTGATTGGTTTATCAGCATCGATTCGCGCGACTGTACTTGCTTGCATGAACACACGGGCGATCACTCCTGGTGATCATTCGCTGGTGAATAAATTTCGGCCGAAAATATCAAACATGTTTGATCCGAGCGACTGGTCGCCCGAACGGCTTCGGCGATCATAATCGCTGTCGCCGGCCTGAACACACGTGGCAAATTTTTCAGCGATTGGTACAAACGCCGAGATCGGGCGATTATATTCGCTCGTGTGTCCCCCGCATAACACTGGTACTGGTGGCGTACAGGAATTTGTCATAGCTATAGCTTGTTGAACCCCATCCAGATGGATGGCTAGGCAACGAAAGAAACACAGATTGTCTTTGTAGGGTCCATTGGATCCTGTAACTAGAGCATACAGCTCCTTGTTGGTGAGGAGAACAGCCGGTGTAGAAGACCCGTTCTTAAAGCCTACAGGATTTACTTTCAAACAACGACCATATTCAATTTTTTTTTTCCAAAGGGCCTTATTAGGGCCACCCACTCCTACTGAAAAAGATGTATCTCAAGTTTGCAATGTGTTTTTTCACACTAAACTAAACACTAGACCCTACACCTTGTTATATTGAACATGGGCGTACTTTTCATCTGCACACATTGTCGCTTGGTTTGAGGATCCTCCCTACTATCAGTTGTTGGTGATGCTTCAAATTTGATGGTCGCTTGAACAATCGACCGCTTTGCCCCCACTCAAACACACAAGCTCCCTCTGGGCTGGTGCTTATCCTGGCGATGACGATCCAAATTTGTGTTAAACGTAAATTCTATTTGGCATAAGTTGCAGGTAAAACATGTTACGAATGGACAACTACACCGTAAACACGCTGCCCTTATACACACCATGTGGATTGAACGACTATCCACTACGGTTTGAACGCAGACCTCAACGAAAGCACCTATAGTCTCTGCGGGCTGATAGGCTGAGCTCCCGTGCAATACCAACCCCTGGCCTATTCACCTGGAGCCCCACACTATCCTATCTCGCCTCTGCTCATGCGCCATGACCTGTGATGTCACACCTTTGATCCTACGCAAGGCCTGCCATGTCTTATTCACCGCTTGTGCAGATCCTGAAGATCATCACGATTATCACGAAAACGATATCGTTTGTTGTTGCAAAACCAGCTACGTTTTTCTCAGAAGTGTGTCAGCTTTTCTAGCTTTGCAATAAACATACATAAGTGTCTGGGTAACTCCGTAAATTAAAGAAAATGAATTGGAGGAGTGAATCCGAGCACTTAAATTAAAAAAAAAGATAAAAAAAATGCTTCTGGTCGTTCATCACCAAATTGTGTTTTGACTGACGCTTCAATCAATTATGAATGTCATTGACAGTATGCATGTGCATAGGAGCAATCATCGACACAAGTTGATGGAATATTGAAAGTGTCAAATGTCAAGTGTTGCAGATCGTAACTTTAGATTCTTCACTTTGCATAATTTAAAAAATGTATATTGAAAAATGAAAAACAAAAGTTCAATTTTTTGAATTTTTGTTTAATGAAAATGAGACAGAAAAAAATGAAAGTCATGAATTGAACGTCCAATTTTGCATTTTTGATTTTCCGACTTCAGTGAAAATTGAACATTCTTTTTTAATTTTTTGTTTGTGTACAGAAAAAACAAAAAAAACAAAAAAAATTGTACTAGAAATTGTGACACGGACCTTATCTGTTCAAAATAAAATCTATAAACACTAATTTCTGAGACCTACTTCTATGTCAATAATAAGTCACATGATTGCTTGCACGTGATCATTATATGAAAGTAGTTGAATACAACATGGCCTGCGTGAATCTTCACTAGGAAATCATAAAATGTACTGCGCACATCATGTTGGATTTGATACAATCATCGCAATTTTGACCTGAACTTTCTTTTGTACAAGAATGTAATAGCAGTTCTAATAGCAACTTGATATGGTCATTAATTTGACTATGACTTTGTTTTTTTGTTTCCTTCCCTTTTAAACAACCAAGTGACAGTCCGGACAAGATCATTTGACACTTTTACATTTGTATCTGTGACCTTGACATCACAGACATGGTACTTACATGTTACACACCAGATTATCATGGTAAATATTTGTGCCAAGTTATTTTCAAATCCTTTATTAAACCAAAAGTTACAGCTCGGACAATATGCAGTTTAGACATTTTTGTATTTGACCTCTATGACCTTGGGGTCACAGAATTATGTGAACTTACACACATGTACAATTGTGCCAAGTAATTTTCAAGTCCTTTATTAAACAACAAATTTACTTTGACCCTGGAGAAAAAGCATTGGGACTTACATATGACATACCGACTCATCATGAGGATTATTATTCACAACAAGAATATGGCCCAGACTAGATCAGCCGAACACTTACACAGCACGCACAGACACTCAACCGCAAACTTTATCTGGCTCACCACAAATCAGACTTAACAACAATGATAATGTATTGGGGAAATATTTTGTATGACAATAGTAAAACACCCAACTGCTGGGTATCAGAGCTAATTTTGTGTCAACTCCAATCTATTATAATGTTATAGCCCTGGTGATCGTGCACCCACTGACCTATTCTTCATTTTTTAATAACCAATTTTCCATTATACTAATGGCAGAAAACGACTAAACAATATTTTAAATTTGATCAATTTATTTTTCAAAAATAACAATTTAGGTTGGCTGCACAGATATATTAATTACGTCACATATAAAAGATATATATATATATAAGGAAATATCATAAATGAATTTCACATGTAGTTAACAGAACATATTAAAGGTAGTTCTTATTTGATAACTTGGTGAATTAAAATCACAACCCTGGCTTATAATGTGTATGTGCATAAAGGTTTTCAATCCTATTAGAAATATACAGCTTACAGTAATATATGTTTATAAATGTAGAAAAAGAAACTGTTGCTTACAGTAATATAAGTATACTAGTAATTTACCAGATATGTGATATTTATATTTAGTACTATATGTGTACAGGAGACAAGATCAGCGATTTTCGACCTGATTTCACTGGCTGCACGTTAAAGATTTCCGTATTTTATTGGTTCCAAAGTCAGCACGGTGGAGAATGAGCTATTTTAAATGTTGATAGTGACTTCAGGGGTTAAGAAACACAATGGCTTATAGGATTACATACAAAAGTTGTTTTATATACTGATATTTAACGTTTTTTAAACTTTTATCTTGCAAAATATTATCTCCATATACATAGCAGCGTATTTCAGGATTACAGTTTTGAAACGCCATTTATTTATGTATATACATATAAAGAAGAAACAAATCACTGAAATACGCTGCTAGATACATGGAGATATCGTTTTGGGAGATAAAAGTTTCTAAACAATCACATATCGCCATGAAAAGTGCTTTCTTATGTAAGCTCCCATTTACTATAATGTTGATGTTTCTGAACCATGTGAATATTTATATTAAAAATAGCTTGTTCTCCATTATGCTTACTTTTTGACCAATTAAAAATCGGCATGTATCTTTAAAATAATACGTAGAAAATAGAGAAATTGGGTTATGAATCGTTGGTCCATTTATAATAAAATGTATCCAAATAACTGAAGAAAACGCTAACAAAGAAATCACTATTATAGTGCACATTCATTTTAAAGTAACTATTCCCTTCAAATGCTGAAAACAAAATTATACTTTTTTTACCATTTCAAATTCATAATGTTGATTTATCGATTTCTTTTCAGAGAAGATCTGTTGCAAATATTAGAATAGAATACCCTAATGATTAACTTTGATAATAAATTGGAATACATGATTTCAAGCGGTGGTGTTATGAGAATCAATTAGATATTGGTAAATACTTTGGAGGGGAATGCCCGCTGTGCAGGTATAAACTTTTGATAATAAATTGGAATACATGATGTTAAGCGGTGGTGTTATGAGAATCAATTAAATATTGGGAACTACTCTGGCGGGGAATGCCCGCTGTGCAGGTATAAACTGTCTCCCTCTACAGACCTTTTTCATGGAAAGGGAGGCACTGTGAAATTACGTGAGGCTATATGCTCTTCAGATGCCACACATTGTGAGTTGGCACCCAAATAATGAAGTCACCATACTGTACTGTTACGAGGGGGAAAGCCCTTTGTGACGTTGCACGTGACACATCATCACTCACATCAAAAAAGCAGATCACCTCACTTTGATTTCAACATGGTGCTTCGTGAAATTGGTCTATTGTGGGCTAGACTAGCCCTATTAAATCAGACCTTTATAATAGGCCTATTTTAAGATCTGAAGGAACGACTTCTGGGTATTGTTAGCTTTCTCCAAACAGCAATAAAAACAACCAAAGCACTTCCAACCTGGAATTTTAGGTATCATTAGTCCATAGCGGAAGTAAAAAATGACAACTCTGCACTGTTAGGGTTGTTTGCATACCAGCTCCACGTGGAACGTACTTTAACAGCCAGCCATGTCTCAATCAACATGTTGATGCACGTTGACAAACCCTCCACCCTGAGCCCTGGAGACTGTTTTTGTCGACGTGCGTCAACATGTTAAGAGAATGTTTATTCTCAGCTATGATTAATTTAATAATGATTTTTGCACACTTCAGCTCAACTCAAAAGAGATAAAATACTCATTCAGATTATTAAAGGACACAACCATGCTTTCTCGGTTCCAAAAGTTTTTGTCAAAATTGGCAGGTCTTGCCCTTTTATATCTTTTTACGTTAAGCAGTCAAAATTTCCATATTAGGACTCGCGTTTTGTGTTTTTTTAAACTTCAACACCACAAACTAGAGCAAACCAAAAACAATTACAACCAATTATAATGTGTTGTAAAAGAGGTAGCCCAAATATTGATTTTATGAAATACATTTCTTTGCCTAAAAAAAATTTCATAGTTCTACAGTAAAAGACAATTCAGAATATTTATGTGTATAATGTTTTGAAGTAAAACAGCAAAATGTTAAATCAATCCACTGAGTGTTACAATGCCCTTTATTGAATTAAACAGATTTCCGCTAAATAAATTTTAAGAAATATAAATAAATGTAGTTTGGGAACTGATGAAACTTTTCAAATCCAGAATTTTGAAGAAAATCATTTAAAATATTTAAAAACATAATTTTGTGCAGGTTCAATATAACAAAGAGAAACATGAAAAAGAATGACTAGTAAAACAATCCACGATATGAGTGATATCAATAGAGAATAAATATACTGGGTTCAAGAGTTCAAACCAGAATTTAAATAATAGTTAAATTTCAATCATGCAATCACATACTATGAGCATAACCTCAGGAACGTGTATTTTTGCCTGATCTTAGGAAGCATATTATTAATCTTTTAAATTTATTTACATTCAACATTTCGGTAAAACTAATCGATTAAAACCTTTCAGTACAGTGTTTGATTTTCCTTCTTTAAACAAACTTTTGAGTTCTCTCTCTTGATTCACAAATTTGGGCATAAACTGTTCATGTCTAAGTTAAACAGTCCATATTTCACATCAGAATGTAACTTTTACAATTGCTTTTTTAAAGTTAATTTCTTGTATTGTTCCGTTTTAGAATTTAAATTTACACTTAACAAAACAATAACAACCTAACCACACCAGAAAAAGCACCAAATTTTCATTTACACGAATAGAAACATAAAATCACACACATCCAACTTGTTCATAAAACATATTACTCAATGTCACAAGTACTGATTTAAATACGGGAATTTCTCATGAGGCTACTTATTAAAAGATGGAATATATTTGTACTTGAGGATCATTGGATATCCCGAAATGTAGAATATATAGTATGTTGACTATATAGATAGACAGCAATACAGAATATCAAATGTGATGACTACATAAATAGATAGACCGCAACATAGAACAGCAAATATGATGTCCGTATTCAGACTTAATTATATTTTGTTTTATGCAAAGATGATCGGTGGTCTTCCTTCATGAACTGTAGATAGCGAGCACAAAATGTGTTGCAGCTTCACAACTTAGTGTACCTGTATGAATATACTGTGAACAAACTGTCTTACACTCTTTTATTGTTGTTCTCTTTGGGATTTTTTTGTCCATCAACATTATATTTTAGTTCCGGAATCCATTAAAAGTAACATTACTGAATCACAGTCAATATTCATTGCAGAATTTGCAGGCTATACAAAACAAGTATGTTAAGTATGTAAAACCATCCAAATATACTGAACAAAGTAACATTTAGAGACTAAACACAAATTTTGATATTGCCAGTGTAGTTCTCATAGAACTGCAAATACCATTTATCATAATTTCTGATCTACAGGTCCAACAGGCTTACTCATGAAATGTTCAATCTCAGGTCACGACAAAGGATTAAGACAAAAAAGAAAGAACACTGGTTAAGGTCTGCAGCATATTAGCACTAAAGTATCATCCATGAAGATAGCAAAGTCTGTAAACATAGTTATATCTCTCTACTTAATCCAGCAATTAGGTTCTATTCAGCCATCTGTATGACCATCTGCGCACAGTTTACTGAACCTCCTTCAATGTTCTAACTAGAGATCGTTGGTATAATTTTATAATTAGCACATCAGCATGATTAGTAGACAAATAAGTCTTGAGCATAGCTAACAATGACTGTTTCACACATAAGTAAATTGCTCATAACTTTAAAGCTGTTGCACCTTCTTTCAATATGCAGGAGATTTCTGAAGAGCTAGTTTCTTGATAGACCGTTCAATATTCATTCGATGACCAACTTGTGTCACACCAAGCTCAATATAGTTATTTCTGTTAAGTTCCACTAAGCGTTTTCCATCAATGCACTGACGAGCAAAACTAGATCGGTATTGGCTCATGCTTAGGCTTTCTAACCAATCTAAAACATCAACACAGTTCCAAGATGTCACAGCCTTTGAATTAAATGGCTTGTTTTGAGACTTTGTATTGTTTCTCTCATTGTTTTCTTGAAACTCTAGTGGAGGCGGGATAAAGTTATTACTTTGTTCACAGTGGTCATTATCATTGTCACTAAATCCAGGAGGAGGTGGGGCAATAACTTCGCCCAGCATGGTGATTGGTCTTCCAGAGAATGACAGTTCCCCGTGTTCACTAGACAAAGTTGATACAGATGAATGCAAACTGACAGAATCATCATGACTAAAGGTTGAATTCAAACCAGATTCAGAAGGGGACCCAGCAAATGTTGAAGGTGGTGGTATGATCTCAATCTGAACCACATCCTTAGACAATGGGTCACTGAACCCTGGGGACAGGACCATCATTTGGGCAGTTAAATTGTCTTTACCATTGTGACCCTTCATTTCTCCTTCCGTATTAGAATGGTCCACCGTAACTCCCCGTACCTCATATCCACTCTTAGTACTTCTTAGAGCAGAACTCAAGTCCAACTTCTTTTCAAAACTTTTAATTTTGTTGCGGATAGGTACATCATCCTTATCAGCCCGTGTACCTTTAGGACTTCCACCTTGAGGTTTGGCCAGTGGTGCTGGAGGAGGCTGTTTAACACTTGTTTCTGGTTCTCTCTCTGGTGATCCAAAACTTTTCCTTTGCAAATATTCTTGTCTAGCATTTTCAGCTAAGGCCAAAAAGTTGGAAGAACCATTGCCCTGTTTTGAAGAATCATTTAATTTCACTTGTGAGCTAGTATTCTCTGAGGAGTGTTGCATAGGCTTAATAGAATGTTTTGAACACTCCGGTTTTGAAGCTTGCTTTTGAGTCGCTGTGGTGAGTTTCATTTCTTCTTTGTTTTGTGACTGGTTATTTAACCCATAGTATTTCACAGACTGAAGCTTTTTTGTTCTATTTAATTTAGACTCAATTGAGTTAACAATATCTTTGTCAGAAGTTTGTTCCAACACGGAGCGTCTTTTAGCAACAGCAGCAAGAATGGCTGCCTGAGTCTGATCCAAAGGTTTCTTACGTATATTATCCCCGTCGGGTTGTCTAATAACAGGCTCCCCACAATGCTGAATCCTCTGCTGTCTTTGTGCCACAGCACATTGGATCTCTTCTGCTGATGGAGTAGATCCCTTTGAAGGCGTTGAAGGTGCTTGTGCTAGACTAGCTGGAGCAGGTGGTGGAGGAGGTGGAGGTGGAGGTGGGGGAGGTGGAGGAGGTGGAGGGGCACAAGATGGAGTGCCTTGGACCGGTCTGCTAACCTCTTCTTCTCTACGCTTATCTCTTGCTGTAGCTGCCATTCGGATCTGGTCACTTAACAGATAAGGTAAATCAACAGTTGCTTTAGTTTCTATCACCTTCACTTGAGACAATAGGGAAGTACCTTGGGGAGTGTTTTGTGAGTTTGTTTTTCCAACAAAATCTGAGGAGTGTTTAGGAATGGTAGAACTGATAGTGTAGTGTGGTGCAATGTTTGACTCAACAGATTCAATTGAAAGTTTTGGAGACTCACTACTCACACTTATGACAGTCACAGATGTATCGGCAGCACCACCAGACGGTGAATTTGTTGTTTTGGTCTCATTATGAATGTGTACTGGGACATCACTGCGAGTTGAGTCAGATGACTTTGAAAATAAGCTTGCCCTCCGACTCAATTTAAGGTTGCTCTCTACCTTAACTGATCTAGGATCAACACTATCACTATCTGCATCATAATCAGGCTCAGGTTCATACAAGTCCTTACTTAGTCTGCCTCTTTCACAAGAAGAACTCATTTCAGCTGTTATAAGCAGATTTGCATTGGGGTGACTTTCTATAAAAGAGGCAGCATTTTCAAACACTCTGTCAGCTGCAAATGACACAGCTCGAGGACCATCACTACTTGGAGAAGTATCTCCTAATTGTAATGTTCCATGTCCATGTCTGGGGAAGGACAAGAATTTTTGTCTTTCTTCTGCTGACATATGTTGTTGTGCATGCTGCAAAGACCCAATACTTCCTTTCCTTTGATGTCTTTTTTCTTGTTCCAGGGAGACAGGTGTCACTTCTGGTTCTTTGGTCACTTTAGCATTTGTTCCGGGTCTAAAGCTTGATTCATATGGAGACCCAGGAGGTTTAGTCCTAGCCTGAATATCCCCAGACACATTAGCATACAAAGTAGCAGTTGTGTTGATTTTGACAACTTCAGACTTGACTGGTGGTCGTGGGGCAGGTTTTCGTGGCGGAGGAGGAATCACAACACCTGATGAAGACCCAGTCACTGACTTAGGCAAACGTACTTCAGAAGCTAAAATGTTTGTTGCTGTGCCTATACTCTGTGAAATGTTAACCTTTTTACTTTGAGACGCGGCTCTCAATGATGTAATATTTGGAGCTATTTGTGGTGTTGAGTATACGTTCTGCCGGTCTCCTGTTCTGAGTACTGTGCTGATACTATCTGATGACGTACTGCTGTCAGAGTCTCCTGACCCAATACTGAGAACAGTTTTGTAACCATAACTGCTGAACTGCCTGTTATTCTTCACCAGAGGGCCATTTCCAGTTTGTATCTTAGGCGTTGCATAAATCACTTCTTTACCACCTTCTCTTTTATTTGCCAAATTAGGTGTACTTCTGGCTTTTTCAAGAGTACCTTGTTGGTATTTCTTGTGGTACCTCTGAATTCTTAACTCTGAAGGGCTAGCATACTTCTTTGGTGGAACTGGTGGAGTGGTATTCCTCTCCTGAGATTTATTACTGGGAGTATATTCGCCCTGTAACTGGATACAAGATACTCGTTTAGCTGCATGTCTAGATCTAATTGATGCAACTTTAGGATCTGATTCTGCTGATAAACCTACTTTATCCAGACCAGTCATAGATCGTGAACCAGAGCCTTCATACTGAGCCAATGTTTCGTCTAACTTTTCTGAAGAAAAAAAAAACAACAACACTTTATTAGAAGGGTCTAAAAAACTGCAATGATTATATGACTATGCTATGATATTATCTGTATTTTCAAGAAATAAGCCCACAAGAAATAAAGAAAAAACGAATCGCACACATAACAAGAGAAAAGCAATCAGAGATTGCTAAACAATATGGTATTATAGTAACCAAGATACAGCCCGGACAAGCTTCCCGGCCATACGGAGCCAATATGCATAATTTATGGGGAAATTTGCATAATTCCATGATTTTTTTTTCTACGTTGTACATCTGCGTACATAGAAGAATTCACTATGCCAGTTTCAAAAGCCTAAGTGAAATAGTAACCAAGATACAGCCCGGA
>JAVFBZ010047903.1:2437-27932 GCA_032466195.1 Katharina tunicata
GTGAAACCATGGCAATGAGGAGTGAAACCATGGCACTGGGGAGTGAAACCATGGCACTGGGGAGTGAAACCATGGCAATGGGGAATGAAACCATGGCACTGCATGGGGAGTGAAACCATGGCACTGCATGGGGAGTGAAACCATGGCACTGCGTGGGGAGTGAAACCATGGCACGGGTGAAACCATGGCACTGGGGAGTGAAACCATGGCACTGAGGAGTGAAACCATGGCACTAGGGAGTGAAACCATGGCACTAGGGAGTGAAACCATGGCACTGAGGAGTGAAACCATGGCACTAGGGAGTGCCTTTCATTGCTGGAGAGAAAAACAATGAGGTATAAGACAATCAGAGGAAGGATAACATATACGTTGTTACAAGAAGCATTGAATTTACACTATGTAGGACACTTCAAACTATCAGTGGCCCTGTTCTTCCATGGAGGAGAACCAGGATATCCGGTATTTCTCTCCAACCACACCTTAAGCCAGTTTAAAGAAAACATTACAGGTGCATCATCTAGGTTTCACAAGAACAATTTGTTGTCATTTAAGTTGGACATAGGTATCTGCACACTGTCACAACCCGTTTTAGTTGTATTTCACATATACATTCGACAAAATTGAAGAAAAGGCAATACGCTTGCTTTTCTTTAACAGGTGGATTGCGTGCTGACAGATTTTCGAGCCACACTTCAACTGCAATAAAACATAAAGTTTAAGTGTTGAAAGAATTACCAAAGGTTGCCGTAGTGGTAGTGCCCAAGACTTGAGTAATCACTAATTTGTCTTATTCACAAAGAGTCGGATTGATTGAATGATTGATCGATATTCCAACATTATATGTTAATACGGTAACACAACAACACAAACTAAGTCATTGTCTTATAGCTCTGTTGGAAAGAAAGTGATCCTTCAGTGCTAGATATGACAATAGGAAACATACTGCCCTTATTCAGAAACCTATGATAATAGGAAGCCACAGTTACCCTAATAACCAATTAATGAACTTATTTGATAGTTTTGAATGTCGTGCTCAATTAAGGCATTTCCCTTCTATACAACTTGGCATCACAATATTTGGTGGGAAATCAAAAAGAAACCACGTAAAAAACCAGTCCACATTTAACTTCATATACCGTCACTGTATTAAAAGCCTTTATATAACGTCACTCTATTGGAACATCTATTGAAAAATACACTTGGTGACGTGTATCCATAACAATTTACTGTAATGTATGATAAACTATTATCAATTCTCAATTTCATATTTACAAAGACTGATATATATTAACAAAAACACAATTTTTTCCAATAAGCAAGATTTGCTGGATTAAATTTATGATTTAAAAGTGGGAGTGAGAGACACACGCATATTGTTTAGCACAATTGTCGTAAACAAAATTTAATTGGTAGTTAAGTACTTAGTATTTAAAGTATTTAGCAATCCACAATTCATTTAGGTGAAATAAGCGAGGCGATTGTCGGCATACAAACTGATAAAACCGGTTTTAGGTGGATCCATTGTTAAACACGTGGACAATTAGTTCTCCCTAATTACATGCTCAATGACGAGCCAGCAAAAAGGTGTTTGGCAACCACAATCAAGTGTCACTAAATTAGCTAAACTTACATTACTGTGACATCGTTTTTTCAGTTTCGAGGACTACTATTCATAAGCAGCTTCTGTGTGTCACAAATTATTATTTTTTTACTTTTTCCCTCTAGGGACCTCTGTTCTTATCGTGATAATCGTGTCGAAAATTAGTTTAACTTATTTTTCCCAGAATATTTTTTATACCAGTAAATAAAAACAATTGAAAAGCCTTTGACATGCCGTATGTTTTGTTGTTGGGGGTTTTTTTGTTCAGAAGAATAGCAAAATTGTTGATTATGAATTAAAGAATGCTTTTAAATTTAAGTTCAAGGGTTAGATGTTAAAATGTCCATCCATCATCCTTCACAACAGAAGATTCACTATAGGCACCAACTGGAGGTTTTATCTATCATTCACCCGCCCAGGGGCTTAACTTTAATAGTTGTATAACCAGACAAAACCTTATTAAACGTCTGAATAGACAAAAATCTAATCTCCACAGCCCAAATATGGGCTCCAGATATCAAGCAAGAACACCTTATATTTCCTTGTCATTCCATAGCCTCAGGTACAAAAACAACCAGTTTTGTGGATCGCGGATGATAAGAGCTTCCTCGTACAAGTTTTTAAATTTCTTTTCAAATTTGAAAAGTTGTATTAAGATAATGTTTTAAAAGAAAACAAGAATTTTTCTAAAAATAAATTGAGCAATAGATCCCCACGATTTGACGAGAAAAAAGCTTGACACAAGTTGCAGCTACAAACCTCAAACTCTGCTAAACAAGGGTCTTCTTGGTAACTCTTAGCTTAACTTGCCGCACCCTTAATAAAAATGAACACTCTTCCTCGACAAAGGGCCTGAATTGAAGCTTTATAGTACCATGAACATATGAATATTAAAAAATGGGTAAAATATGTTTCGGAGCGATTGTAGTTTTATTCGGGGTTTAACGCCGTACCAAGGTTTATGTCGCTCATGCGCACGACGGCATGCCAGCCCAATAGGTGGACGAAAACCATCCTCAAACACACTGGCAACAAGATACACAATACATGAGATTAACCGACGCAAAACAGGAGGACGCAAGAAGTCGGCTTTTTAAAAAATTTTGTTTCTCTTACGAAGCAGTATCCGGACGGTACTCGAAATTTAATAAATTTATAAACAAAACGCTTAAAGTCTTCTTATACATTTACAGATTAAAAATGAAAGCGTTGTTTTGAGCTGTCATAAACGCTAATCTGAAATGTGCTAAATTCGTCAACGGTTTACAAACACACAAAGCAAGATGTAGATGAATGAATATTTAGCTGTATTCATAATTGTGTTTATTTATTTTTTGACATTTAGTGATTGAAAAAATATGTGGAGAAAAAAAGTTGAAATGTTTAGAATACTTTTCCTTAGATGAAAGATTTGGGTTTACTTTCCATAGTGAAATTGCAATCACCCTGAAAGATTGGGACAAAGATATTTAACATTTATGTTGCGGCCCTAACTATTGTATATATGATAGGCCTACTGATCATAATTTCCTTGAGTCGATAAAATTGAAACAACCCTTCTTACAACACAACCGACAGCCTGCAGACACAGAAACTGCCGGAACTACTTTCTGACTGTCGTCTGCTTGATTATCGAGTGAATTTGAAACTGTCACAAGCACGCACTCACAATACACAAATTTACTTTCTATGACATGAAATAACATTACGATTATATAAACTGATGCATGTGTCATAATTATTTTAAAAGCTATAGAGCAAATTCGGCTTATTTAAATGTAATTTTAACTAGATGTCGTACACATAGTTATACAGAGGGTTAATTGGTTCATTCTGCCGACGTCTCAATCAAAGCTGATTAACGAAGTGCTGTTATTTTGTACGAAATGTTTGCATGTCTGCTGTTGCTGAATAATCAAATGAAGAGGTCAGCCCATGTCTATGATTATCGTAATACCATTATAACGAATGTGAAAACTTAACAGTAACAAGATTTACGATTAAGGAAAGATTAAAATTATAAACTTTAATTAACATGTTAAAACTTCAATTGGACCCATGTGATATGTTAAGTCCTTACACCCCATTGTTGAGAGACACATAAGTACGAGAGAAATACGGTTAATCCTTGTAGCGGCGAGACGGACGTCAGTAGGAGAGAAATATGGTTAACCGGTGTAGCGGCGAGAGAGACATGAGTACCAGAGCAACCGGTTAACCCGTGAAGAAACGGGCTCGGTGTTTATACGAGAGCAATACGGTTAGCCCGTGTAGCGATGGAAGGACGTCAGTACGAGAGCAAAATGGTTAACCCGTGTAGCGATGTGAGGGAGGTCAGTCCGAGAGCAATACGGATAACTGACGTGGCAACGAGAGGGGCGTCAGACCGTGAGCAAAACGGTTACACTTTTAGCGACGAGACGGACGTTAGTACGAGACATCAGAACGGGAGGTTGGCCCGTGTAGCAATTAGATAGACATCAGTGCGAGAGTAACACGGCTAACCAGTAGCCGACACTACCGGAAATTAAGGGAACCCTTAACAACGCGCCACAACAAAGCTTCCTACAGACGCCCTTTTGCTTAAGGAGAACAAGTGCACAGGAAGTTCGCCAACCACCCGCTGTCTGACGTGGTAGGTAAATTGTGCAAAAAGTGTGACGCTGAGATGGAGAGAGATGTAAAGGGGCAGTATAAATCAAGATTAAACTTAAGTTTAAAACATAACTTTATTAAGTTCATATTTTTGGTCATGTCACAACTAAAAGTGTGGCACTACCAAAAGCCGAAAAACGATATACTTGCAATGAGACCAAAATTATGATAATCTGTAATTAAAGAAATGACATAGAATGTGAAATGGCAATGATATACACACACAACTTCATAACGTGATAATTACGTATACGAAAAAAATAAATGTAAAGCCTCAAACGAATAAGGAATCAAATTTGGGAAATTTAAAATAGAACTTACGACCAGACTTAATTTATTCACATGGCATCGGCCTCAGCTGTTTCTCCCATAGGGAGTATAAATACATACAATGCTTTTCAAAACATGTAAATAATTGAGCTATTTGTTATCACAAAGTATTGAATCTCTAGGACACAATCTCTCCTCCCCTTTTCCCACTAAAAACTGTTCAACATTGAAGGAATAAAAACAGTTTAAATACCTTACTTTCAGTATAATTTGTATCGTTCGCTTTTTTGAAACAACAATTAGCCAGAAACTGAGCAGTGCAAATGTATATTCGATAGCTTACAAGAACTGCCTTGAGGTTAACTTAACTCGGCTTCAAAGCGATAAGAAATAGTCCAATATTAATTAAAACAATTCTTTGCTTACACACGTCATTAGAATTTAAACGGAAATTTTGTAGTATACAAAAAATAGCTTCTGTTTAAAAGTGTTATTTTTATCGTATAACGTTTATTACCTTTGCAAACATATTATTCGTTTGTATATTTACAGAAACTGTGCTGTTAATAAGAATAGAAAATGTCATCTATATTGTATATTTTTTATTTACCGTAGTAGTATTTATTCGCATCAAAGTTAAACTTAGATATAAATACCCTGTTGTAGTTGTGAAGAAACAAGTAAGATTGACACTCATTGTACTCAAAAGCAATGAAGAAATTTAATTTCCCCATTATTTAATTTACTTTCTTTTCGCAGAAATGGACAATGGTTACTAGATAATGATATGCTTTGGCTACGTTTATGGCACAAACCTATTATATATCTAACAACGCCCGCATATACACAAGTAGACATGTCATTTAAATTTAATAAAATACAACGGAACATCATTTGCATTTTTCAATATGGAAATAAATATGATTCAAAAGGAAAGATCAAATAACATGAGCTCGAAGGCGTTTAAAAAAAGTGAAAACTCTACAAGTATATCATTACAGGACATAAATATGCAATAAAAAGCGTTGTGATCAAATGCCATAACATCTCAAAGGAGATATAAATAACAAAAAATAAACATCGGTTCCTAGAGCAAAGTATCAGAACATTTTACATGGAACGAGACAATGTTCATTTTTTAAATAAATAATCCACCCTATCTGAGAAATGTCTGAAAAGGGATACATCATGAGATGGTGCTTATGGACGATGGAGATCGAACATATGGGCGCTGTAAAGCCGTTAAGACCTTACAGGACTGCCTTTAAAAAAACATTGAACCACAACAATTATTTCAAGAGATCAATAAAAGAACCGACACCATGCTCCTAAAATATATTTTTTTAAATTTTTAATATATATGAAAAAAAAATATATATATGAATTTAAGCAAAATAATCAACAAGTTGCTAATAAATAAAGCAAGTGTATTTTGTAAGAATAAACCTCTTTAACAGATGGGGTTACAAAAAAGAAACAAAAGGCATTTGTGTGTACATCGGAAAAAAAATATGAGACCTGGGTATAAAATAGAATAACAAAATACCCTATGAATTTTTGAAAATGGCAGCAATGGTTATAAAAAACAAATAATGTGACTATATAGCATACTGCATACAGTTTAACAAGTGAGTTTGAAACAGACGTCAACACCTTGTGTTCTTGAAATGGCACAGACTGATCAATGTATTTCCGAACAACTTAAGCTATTATTGTTCTTTGAGAGATTCAATAATTGCCGGACATTCAGATTCCCTTTAATTGAGAAGGATTCGACAAACAATCTAAACTCCTAAAGCCCTTAGAACATGTTCTGAACAGAATCCAAATTAGTTCAATACTACCCTGAGAAGGTTTGAGCGATTTCTAGTTTGCATGTTATAATAATGAATTTGTCCACCCAAGTATTACTGTCAAGGTTTGGGCTTTCTTTACACATGTGTCCTGACATGCCTTTCAAGATCTTTGACCCACGGGAATGTTAGCCCACACACCGTACAATGGTACGGTCGTACCTCGGAGTGTCGAGTCGTACGGTGGTACCGAAGGTCATCGCCACGGAAAAACGATTTATTACATAAGTCACATTTGTAAGGCCGTTTCCCTGTGTGGTAACGAACATGGCGGTCTCTGTTCGGTTTAGCAGTAAACAGTTTTCCGCAGTATTCACACAGGAATCTCTTATGCGCTTGATTACTGTGGTTTTCGATTCCATCAAAAGTCTTGAACTGTAGATCACATAGGTCACATTGAAAGATGGCGTTGCGCATTCGGAACATTACTTCCGGCGTTGTGATTCTGTCGAATGTGGTAGAAGTTGAGGTGGATTCAGGGTTTCTAATACCTGGTGGGGACGCCGGTACTTGACCTTCCTCGGGCGTATTGGCTGGAGATGTTGAAGTAGAACCCTCTGTAGGAACGCTATCCCGTACAAAGCGTTGTTGTAAAGCCAAGGCAGGCCATGGAACTGAACTGGGAAGGCTGGGGTTCCCACTGAAAGGCCTATATTCCAAGTTCAGAAGTGAAAGATAATTATCAGACGGAATAAAGGGAAGATGTGACATTGGAACAGGTGGTGTACCATACGGCCTATACAAATGGTGTTCTCTAGACTTGGGCCTCGACATGACATATTTGGTGAGATCCATTGGTAAATCAAGTTGAGGTCTGGTGAACGCTGCTTTCAAGTCAAGCTGTTTTTCTTCAAACGATCTACGAGATGCTAAGACAGGGATAATTTGGTTATAATCTGTTTTAGGTAGGTTGACTACCTCCTCTTTGCACTTGAAATTCTCAGGTTCAGCTACTGAGACTCTGGCGTGTTCATGAACAACCAATATATGTTCACCTAGGCTTATCTCGGTTGAAAATCCAGTGTTACATTCGGTACACCAGTACTGACTTCCACCCTTATCGTCGTCCAGATCATCTTCATTTGACATTCCATCATCTGTATGGTCTTGCAGATGAAGCTTAAGAATCGAGGAACTTTTGAGCTGAGCAAAGCATAAGTGGCAAGAGTACGTTTTACTCTGAGCATGGCTGTGCTCGTGACGAACGAACTGCTCGTAAGACGGCAATACATTATCACAGAAACAGCAGGAGAATGCAGAAAAATCTGAATCAGCACGGTGTTCCTTTAGGTGGTCAGTATATTCAAAAGCGTCAGTGAAAGACGAATCGCACTTGACACACTTATAACTCTTCCCACTTGAGGTATGTGACAGCAAATGTTTCTGGTGAGACAGAGAATTCGTTCCGATAAAGTTACAGGCATGGCACTGGAAACGCTGAAGCTCCGGGTGATCTTTCTTGTGCTGCATGCTCTTCTCGATGTCATCAAATCCCTCACCGCATTGAGAACAGACATGGCGAAGAGTGCTATTGTGTTCTTTCTTCATGTGATTTCTCAAACAAGACCGATCCGTGTACCCCTTCTCACACAAGTTACAACGGAATGGTTTTGGGTATCTGTGTTTAAGTATGTGTCCCTTGAGATCGTCACGTCGGCTAAAGCGGCTTGGGCAAAGATCGCATGAGTAAGGTCTCTGGCCCGTATGGAGACGAATATGTCGCTGAAGGTTTGGTCTTGAAGTGAAAGACTTCAAGCAGTAGCCACACGTAAAAGAACCGTGCACCTCCGAGCTGTGCTCCTCAAAGGCTTGAGGGCTTGGCAAAATTAAGCCACAACGCTTGCAGCATATGGGTTTAGGCATTCGACTGGAATCTGGTGCGGACGAAACCTCATCAACTCTATTTGTATCATCATTTGAATCGTCGTTGACGACAGACAGACGCCGGGCATCAAAGAATCCCGCAGCTAAAATACTTGTATTGAAAAATGCCGAACTGCCTTTACAATGTTGTTCAGATGATTTGTCATTGTACACCATGATATCAGATTGGCTTGAGTTTTCTTGGTCAACACTATCTTCATTCATTGACACAGGTTTTGAGGGTACATTAAGCGCACCCTTAACAGATAGCTCACATGCACCGTCCAATGGCTCTATTTTAACAGGTTCTTTGTTTTCCTCTTCGAAAATACCTATTTTCATATTCTTGGGCGATCTCATGTCCAGAGAATTGCAAATTTTTGGATCAGGTGGTGAACCATAATCAGAATTGGGTGAAGAACAAGATAGGTCACTAGGGCATGAGTCACCTTCTTTGCTGTTATCATCAATAGTCATTACGGAATCCCGCTCAAGCAGTTCATGGACTTTGATAACTATTTGCTGAGAGTCATTTTCCAATGTTATACATACAATACCATCGACTTCTAGTTTATTCTCATAAGGCACGGTTTCTTTGCATAGGGTGAGTATAGATTGCTGCAGAAGTCGGGTGACCATCGTTTTGTCCTTGGGCATGTTTGCCATTGAGTACAGCGGTGCATTCAGTTGGTGGTGTAACATCGTTTCGCAGTTATAAAGCCAGTTTTCTGAAAACGAAAGCAAAGTAAACTCAGTAAATGTTCAAAATAAATACGAATAAGCGGAAGAGATATCCACGACCGTTATGCAATAAGCAATTTATTAACAGAAAAATAAATTTAAAACGAACCTAATTACATTTTAATTTACGCCTATGAATACTTCACAGATAAACATAATTCCAGTTAAAATTACGAAAAGAAGTCGGAAATGTTTCCTTATGAACATAGATAACACGAATACGTTTCGAAAATTAACCGTTATTGTGACTCTGAGTAAACTGTAAGTATCGCAATCGAACAGATAAATATTGATGTACAAGTTGGTAAAGTAATTCCCAGTTTGACGTTTGGAAAGTTAAAAAGTGGAATATTCATACAAGTCTTGCGTCCTGCGAAACAGAAAACTCTCTATCCCAATCCACATAACCGACGTTAGGAAAGTTAACTGAAACGGACACCACTACTTGTCTCAATTATATTTCCCATACCTAAAGTAAAAGTAACTGAATTTCGCTATATTCAACACGTGAACTAAATACGCCCATCATTGAACATTCCAAAAAGTAACTGTAGTTTTACTTGACTCGCTAAATTAAATACAATTACAGATATTCATCTGATATAAGAAATCATAATAGATCTCGATCCGCCCAACCTTGGACTAAGATTCATTAATTAGATGAATTCTAATTTAATGAAATAGTGACAAACAGATTAAATAAATACAAAGCAACAAAATGGAAAAAGAAACCGCCATTTAACTTCACAATGAGATTACACGTTTTTTTTAACAAAACAAGAACACCACACAAATCATGAATAATTTCTGCCCGTGGCTAACATCTTTCTGACGGCCACTCAGCCCAAAACGAAAACTATTTATCTTAAAGATATCTTTTTCTTCAAAAGTTTCATGGCAAAAAATATTTCGTAAGTATTCAGACAATGGACGAGAGCAAACTGGCCATACCGGATTAGGCTGTCCTTGGTAAAACCAAAAGAAAAAATATTGTCTAAGTAATTTGTGCATTAATCTGTCTTTTTATCAGCTCAATGATAAAGGTTTCCCTTTGGAGTCCACCCAATTACATTGGTGTACTGGAGTAAAGATTAGCTTGACATCCAGTCCATAAGGTTAATATGCCGGTTTACCAATATTACTAAAGATTCTCATCAGAGTTTACAATTTATGTAAACAGGACCCACCTAAACTAATCTGATTTCTACGAAAATATATTAAAAAAAAATATGCGTTTTCACCAACAAGGCACTTTCTAAAAGATATTGTAGAATTTCTTTGTTACAATCCAGTGACCGAGAAGACCGATATACGACCAAGCTTACAACCCCAGACAAAATTTTTAGACTCAATGTCGATAACTTATGACTAGCTTGTACACCTGCAACAGCAAATACCGCCTGTATAATTCCTTGTATACTATATAAATTGGTGTGTATTAATATACAAGGGGAAACAATATGAGCATTGCTCACCGTTTTCTATCAAAGATCCCAATATAATCATTAAAAGAAATGTAGCACTTTACTGATTCACTGAATACTGCTACAGACAAGAAAACTTCTCAAGACAATGGTGGTGACTAAACCTTAAGGGCCTCTAAGAACATTACTTAAAGTAGTCGTACTGACTATCACTTAAGGGTCTCCAATAACATTTCCTATAGTAAGAGTACCGACCAACACTTGGCAATTTCCAAGAGCATTACCCTAACATTACATCTGACGAACGTTCACAGCAATGCCAAGTATTATCTATATAAGGTAATATTATTATTTTAAACAAGATACCTATTGGTGTGAGAGTTTATAACTAGAGTATTAAAAAAAACTCGAATAACAGATATACCATGTTTCTTATTACTTCTGAATGGATATGTCATTGTTATACGAAATAACAACTGCCAAAATTTGAACGATGACAACAAATAGTCAGCGCTTTAGCTTGAGTTTTTATTTGCTGGAAAACGATCCACAAATTATGAGTAAAAACACACTATGAGAATAAACACATAATTCTGAAAAAATATGAAGACCCGGCTTTAAGTTGATTTATATTAGGGAGAATACGCCCATGAGACTTTAAAAATCGGATTCTATTGAAATTATCTAAAAAATGTAAAGTCCAACCCAAGAATCTTCCTGGTGGGGCTGACATCGGTTAGAAAATGATATACGTTACCGCGAAAAAGCACCTTCAAAACTATATGAGTAATAAGTATTTAAACTCTAATCATCACAGTTTTGTACATAATGTCTATCTCACTTAAAATAACACACAATTTAACTGATTTGATCCTTAAACGTGGAAACAGCAAACATTTTAGCATGTCTGATTACCAAAACTGATTGAAGACAATGATTATGACAATTTCATGCTTTCGTGCCAATGATTTTTTCTCTCCAATTTTAAACCTATTAAATCCATCACAAAACTAATAGGAAGTTATTTGATAATATGACAGGATGAGACATTACATCATGAATACATTGAAGGAGTATAAATCCATGTAGCGGAAAAAGTTTGAAAAACTGAAAGTAAAACGGCTTATGGGAAAGACCTTCAAATTAAAAAAAATCTGCAAGGAGTAAACTAAATGAATCTTTCTCCACGAGGGCGAACACGATCAAATTGTAGTTATTACTACTGTTCAGGTTGATTCCTTGAGCTATTGTTTAATGCTAATCGATTCCATAATCCAAAACTTGACAGTAATTGAATCAATGTTACATTTGAACTTCCTGATCATATCATGTGAAATAATAAAAGATGCAACATGTAAGGCTTACTTTGGTGTGTTTTGTTATACAGAGATATATTAGCACGCTGACGCGATACATAGTAGCATGCTGCTTCCCTGCCGTCCGCGAGACTTGCCATAGGCCTACTCCCCATAGGCCTACTCCCCATAGGCCCACTCCCCATAGGCCTACTCCCCAGATCACGGATAAAACAAAAAGGTGAATACAAACCATTTTAAAATCAGTTTTGTTAAGTGCTCGAATATTATTTTTCAGAAAGAGTAATTAATAAACGCAGCAATTAAGAACAAGAGGTCTCGAGCAATGTGGTTCTCAAATATTTCATGTAAATTGCAACAGATAAGTTATGGAAAATTAGAAGTTGTCATCTTGACTCGTTTCACTAGACTTAACTTCGTCGAACACTGACGTCTTTGTGCTCGCGCAACCAAACCCCAGGTAAAGTCTTGCTGGAAAAGTAATCGGATGCCTGCAGGCCTTAGCGAGTGATCAGGATTCCCTGTAAGGCAAAACCAGACTATTCAGCCTCCTTTTTTGTAATTTACCTGACAGGACACAGGGAACAAGGAAAACGGGACCGACAAGAAAAAAATCCGCCCGCCGGCTAGGGCAGGATGACAACCACGCATTCTGATTATCTTATCAACATCCTTACTAGCTTACGCATATGAACAGTAAATTGCGTAAGATAAATAGGCAATTGAAGAAAATCTAGGACGAATACCGAACCGAGTAAACTGTGACAGACAAATAACTGTGGACCGAATAAAGCTTGAAAGACGAAAACCGAATCGAATAAACTGTGGAGAGACAAAACGAGAGAAAAAACTGTTTTCTTCAGTAATATATAATTTACATCACAGAAAAAGTATCACTGTTTTAAATTAACATGGTACATAGGCAAGACACTAATTAAACTTTACTCGACTGAAATTGTAATAGAATGCTCTCAATAGCTCCACGTATTTAAGTGTGTGCCGCTGCTGTACAGAAAAGTTTAATTCTTCGATTTCAAATATAGGAACATAACACAATGTCACAGCACTTATCAGCAGTACAAAAAAGTCTATACAAAACACTGCTGTAACATGATTGCATTTTGATCACAGATAAACTAGGATTTTCTGCTGGGGAGAAAACTGGCTCCTTACAAAGCCTAATGGAGCACTGTGGTTGTCGAATAACAAAGGGTACATTTAAAGGACAGTAATTCAATTAAAAAAGGGAATCCCCTTAAGTTACCTCAGTCTCCTCTCTACATTTCCGTATTTGCAAATTAATTATAACAAAAGCAAAGATAGAGAATAGCGATATCACTTTACTGCATGGACCGTGAGACCAGGTAACCGCCTTTGAATAGGTTATACGCCTAATCGCTTATGCCGGAAAAAAATGCTTAACACGCAGGCCTACTTTTCTCCCGAAGAGATGCCTTCTACCTTCTAGTTGACGATGGGAGGATATGGGGGAAGTATATGTGAACAAAATATATCGAGTGAGGGATTAAGACATGAAATTTGATTAGGAAACTAAACGAAACCTCGATATGATAAATACATGCCAAGGACAAAATGGATCGATAGAGCAATGTGGTCGTCCAATACCTGGTATAAACTCAAACTTGGTCGAGAATTCAATCATACCTTAAACAACATTGTGTTGATCACAAAAGTAGCTGCATGAAACTGATATATTGTCTGTATTTTGGAATACGGCAACATTATACAAGACACAGGTATCTAGCTTAAAATCGGACGCCCGAAAGGCAGCTGAATTGAACCAGTAACTGCATATTTCCAGTAGTACAAAAAATACTTACATTCAAATGACTATGCCTTGTAAGTAGTAAAGTGTAAAGTATTTAAGTCGACAGCATGAATACGAAAGGGTCTAAGATTATAATCCAGTAAAGATCCGTGAAGCCCCAGTGTCAAACACGGACGACTAGACACGGCTGAAAAGACCTTGACTATATAATACCAGCGTAATTATATACATCCATAGGATATTAGTCACACAAATGACGCAAGGACCCGGTTTCGGTGGACATATGCATGTAGATCAAACGAAACACATACACAGACACGGATATCCCAGCACACTTCACCCAACCATGGCTTTTCAGAAAAGTAAAGCTGGCATTTTACTAAGAATAATTCAGATTAAAACATAGGCGTATGCGTCAGAATCCAAATATAATCACATATGGTATTTTATAGAACACGGTTTCCCATTATATAAAAAGAAACTTCTGAACTGATATGGTTTGATAACATTTACTTGAAATCAATGACTAAACGGAGAATTAGATGCTCAGTATCTTATAAGAAAATCTTTTATAAAGACGAGGGCATTCGGAAAACCTGAAATTATGCAAAAATCAATAAAACTTCAAATTTTAAATTAAGAATAAAATTCAAATTTAATTTTTATTTTAAAAACATGCTTTCTGTAACTATTTCTGAGATTGAAATTGTTTTTTATTTTGTAGACTCTGTAAACGTATAAATGTTGTATGCATTTTGTAGAAGGCCACTTGTATTTAAAGGAAATCCTTTGGTCAGACGTTAAAGAATCCATAGTGGTTAAAAATGCATGTTTTATTCATTTAAAACAAACCCCTTGAGTTAGGACTGTGTGCTTTTTTGTAATACCCTTGCGCCCAACTTCAGTCAAACAAGCATTAAAAACAAACTGGATAAATATCAAGCAGTCACAGGGAACCATATTTGATCCGATCTGGTCGACAACTGGTGTATATACCTTGAATTTAGTTCCACGATGGTGACAGTAGGTCACATAGTACAGATACCGATCGTTCGACTTCGGTACATCGTGATTTACAATAAAGGCCTACTCTTTAAGAAAAGTATGGGTGATGCTAAAGTCTCAAAAGGTCCTGCTGTTTTACGCCAAAAGTGTATATGAGCCGAAACACTCAACAATAACCGAATTTACAGGGTTATTGTCGAAAGGTTGATGGGTATGCGCCATACAAATGTATGCTTTCATAAGTATCTGATTACTGATCGCATCACGATGATGAGGTCATGAAGGAGATTTAAAGTGGATTGAAAAAAGCAAACATGCAATATATGGAATATTGTAAGAAAGCCATGGATTAAGCCCGTTTAAAAAAACAAAAATTTGTGTGAACTTTTTTGTAAATAACATGACTAGTTCTACGGACACTAAACATCCGGTTCCCTTCTTCAGAGTTTACGTAGGCTTGTTGTTGACAACAAAAGTCTGTATATGAGGTGTCAGAAACATCAATTAATGTCGATAGGTTGGTTAAACGATCTTTTGGTCCGATTTGTGTAGAGGGGGTTTGGTCAGGACTGATGCGTTCAATGATAGCTTACATTGTAGGTCATCCAAAATACTAAATTTATGTAAGCCCAGCAACATGACAAATCATCACTTATTTGATAAGATGTAAACCAAGGTGGCAAGACGTAAAAACCTAGAGATGATGCGTCACAAGGCGTTAGGAGCATCCGATCATCCCATAGAACAAAAGTGCCGCTTGGTTCTGTATTCACTTCGTCTCATCCAATTCTCATGAAGAACTAACAGTCAATTCTAACAAAACAAACAGTACCAAAAGAGGAAATTATTCTAAGAATTGCCCTCCTTATTCGTTTAGAGCGTTTAAATTAAAAAAAATAAATAAAGAATACACACAACTTAAAACATAAATTCACACGCACACAGCGAGTGTACGTCTTTAAGATATGAATTTAAGTCACGTTCAGCTGAAAACAATACTTTATCACGTGACCTTATTTCTGGTCGTGAGAGTAAGGTAGACGAAAGTTCAGTTTTTTGACCGAACAAGCACAAAATAAACACGAACTGAACTTCCACCTCCATTCTCATGGTGAAACAATAAAGAGAAGATTCATGGGCCATTTTGAAAGTGCCGCTTTCGAGTCGTGCTATAGCCTCCCACCAGACGGTAAGTCGTATAAGGGCATCAAGACAGTTGGAAAAACTAAGGTATTGCTTCCGGATCTTGTTTCATTAGTAAGAAATAACAACGAGTTATCAGAACTAAGTTATGACATGGTCGTCTTTTTACCTGGACATCCTGAACACCTACCTCTTCCCACGCACTATCTCACCGGGAGGGGGTGGTGCAAGCTTTTGATCTTGGTCTCTACAATGAACCTGCAAAGGTTCAATCGATGAAGTTGAGAGACTCCTGAGAAATAGCATTAGTCTATGATGGTCCACTGACAGCTAACATAGTCTTGTTTGAAACAACGACGTTAACTAAAGTGTCTTCTCTTATTTCCAAGAAGTGTTCACAAGACAAATAAGAAGGCGAATCGGTCTGAGAGCACGTTTATAATGGTGAGAAAATTCTGGATCGTTTTAATCTGGTTATAACCTACGATAGATTTTGGCTGTTAGTAGTTACATATTTATTTACTGTTATCCTAAACTGACTATATGTGTATAAATGCAAATAAAGAAATCGAACCCAGGACCTCTGACAAGCATGGCTCTTGCTCTACCGATTCAGCTACCTCTGTACATGCACCCGGCAGAACGACCACAATTGTTCTGCCGAAGCTGCTTATCATTCTCTTCGACAGGAAACTGACATAGAGACACTGAGGTAATCTTTTTTCACCCAGACATTACCTAAAAATATGTTTGCTGCTTGAGTAATTTCTAAAATGTGGTTCTGGCATATATGTAAATCTTATTTCATTATTTCATTTTATTTACCAGACAGATATAAATACAATCAACAAATTATTGAAACTTAATTAATTGGAATTTAAACGTTTGTACGAGCATAACAAAAGAACACGAGATCTATATGTGGACAACAACCCCTCCGTCCCAGCACAGATGCTGACAATAATGTCCACTTCCATACGGAAACCAAGAGAGGCCGCTGTCCACACACAAGTCCCATGTTCACAGACGTTTCATAATAACAAGCTTTACATACAAAAAATCCAACAGAGACCAGGAGACCAATCCCTGGACAACCAGTGCCAGTGCACTACCTACAAGCCAGCAATACAGTAACACAGGCCGAATTTGTTTACAGTTTTGGAGATCAAATTCAACTGACTGGGCGCAAACGCTGAGGTGCTAATGTTCACCACCCAAGTTTGAAACTCATAAGGATCGAGAAAATATTGTTTATGTTGACTGGTTAATCCTTTTTTTTTTGCCACTTTGAGCGGAATATGCGCGGTGGACCATTATTTGTATTCATTTGCCTGAAAATAGTACAAGTTTATTCGATTATTCCTTACTTCTTTCTCCAACAGTGTTATCAGTTAAAACTATTATGGTATAAACGATTTGGTTTTAACTGTACCTCATAACATCCACGCGTAATCTTTCCCACAATAAAAACTCTCCTCATCATCTTAAGGTCGAACCTATTACTGATGTGTGTTTGATTGGTTGGGCTTTTACGCCTTAGGCTACTTAAGGTTATTTCACTCTTATGGCGGTGTGTCAGCCCAATCGGTGGAGGAAACCACCGTAAACGACGCTGGCAACTCAGAAGAAACCATAATGCATTTACAGGACTAAAAAAAAAATAGGACACCACAACAACTCGAATTCCTGATGCCCCTTAGCTCAGAGAGCACCAGGGTAGAGAGGAGACTCCCGCCAGACCACTCGCTCGATGATGTACAGTGAAGGGTGTTCAGTATAGCCTGAAGCTCAACCACATGAGCCAACCGGTGCGATGAAACCTTGCGTAAGCGCTATGGTATATTTAAACGTGATCAATAAAAACACGGTTCAACTGACGCTCACAATTTTTCTACTACACAGATGATACACGTGACCGCTTATACAGGATACTAATATACTAATATCACACAAGTTGTCACAAACAGGAAATTATTCACACATGGACAGAAAAGAAAAAGCCATCCTCCCTATATCTATCCGAAAACCGACATTTGTCCGGGTATTCATTTCAGTGCATGTGTACTTAACTTTGGGTAAATATATGGTTTACCACAAAGCAATATACGTAAGCTGTTTGTAAATAAAGACTACTAAAACACTCCTAGCTTATATAATAACTATATCAATAATGTACACCATCTCCTGGTATATTGCCCCGCATTTCATAAGGGCACACCTTCTATGTCAGTTATTATATCGATGACCGGTCACTCAAATTTCATAGACATGACTGTGTAGCAGATCTTACGAAGCTACTTACTGGTTTAGACTGAATTCCCTTCTAAATCAGCTAACTCAAACATATTATTATCCTAGTTTATACATATGATTAAATTCTGCTTTGTCGTAGAGGTTTTTAAATTTTGGGTTTGATTATCCAATTCAAATTCAGCTTGCTTGTGATAATATAAAAAATTAAACACACATTTTAAGTGAACACCCATACCATGTGCACCATAAGCTGTATGTTTTAACAATAACTGTCTACAGATATCTATATGTTACCCGGGGGAGTTGGGTGAGAGTTGGGTAGGCTATCTAGATTTGCTTTGGAGTCCCGTTTTTTCCTGTAAATGTATCGTCGCGTATTCTGTGTTCTGTCGCTTTCTCCACGGATTCGGATAGCACACCGTCATATGAGTGAAATAACCTTAAGTAACGCGTAAAACCCCAATCAAACAAACAAACAAACAAACAAACAAACAAACAAATGTATATGTTACTCATATCAACACGAGAGTGAGATCCATTCAAACCCTCTTCTCTGAAAGCTTAAGACGACGATTCGTCTGCCCTGTGCCTGTTTGATTTGCCATGTGATTGTATTTATTATTCTGAGACATTAAATGTAAGAGATTCTTTAAAAAAAAACTGACCCTTGATTTTTTTATTTTTTTTTTAAGTTCCAGTATCATAATGGGTAACAAATACAAGAGTGAATACCACCGTAACAACCCATACTTCGTTTGTTTTATGTGTCTTAGATGCACTCCTTTGGTTTGCTATCTTAAACGAAGTAACCGGTTTAAAGTGAACAGAAAATGGCAACAGCCGCCATGGCTACATCCCTTAAAGCTCCCACAGGCATGTGTTAATCATTTTAGTCGTCTTCGTTCGCTCACTTGCTATAACTTTTATATCAATCCTAAAAAGAACTCAAGATTTAATACTGGAACAACGATATCATTTGCCACTCACAAGAACACAACGGATGTGACATGGAAGGATCACGTCAGTACAATCCCGATAAATAAAAATGTTGGTGTTCCCTTAAAACGTGCTGCGTGGTCCAAATTATATTCAATGCTCTGATATCACATCTGGCATAAAATGGGAGGAAATGTAATGAAACAACAACAACATAGGTCCCTGAACTTCCATGATTGTTTTACACTATGGGATACAACTGCTCGATATCACGATGAAGTAAAAACCTATATTACATCCACTGAAAAACTTGAGATTATTAAACATTGGAGTCACTCATTATAACTATCTTACCTACATTTTGTCATATATCAATAACTCCACTTTTATGTAGTCATGGTTCGTCTAACATATACAAGAAATACAAATTGGTAGCTGCATTGTATCTCTTGTACAAATACAATATTAGCCGAAATATAAACATAACTTTCGAGTTGATAAATTTTCAACATCTGGGTATATTGATTAGCAACGTTTCGGTCTAGTTGCTAAGACCGTTTCCCATATTTCTAAATGCCTCTAAAAGAAGTTAGAAGTCGAAATATTAAGTTCATTTGTCAAAACGGTAAACGTATCAACATTGGAAGCTATAATACACCTTATTAAACCATCCAGGAGCAAAGCTAATTCCACAAAAGTAAGAAATTGTGTCCTCCCCTAATTACCCCCCCACCCCGTACACCCACTAACTCTCCTGCCCAGCGATATCTATTAGTACGGTCAAAAGCACAACAACTGTTCAATCTCTCCAAATTTTAAAACTTCATCCAGCAATTTTACGACCGCAATTTTACGATTCGATCATCAAATCCTTAACTCGCGTCATAAATACGATACATCGTGCACACTTTCAATCTAATTAATGACCGTCTACATGTACAACCATCCAGTTCCTTTCCCAATCACACGTGATAGTATATATATAACTATCCAAATATTATACGACAGTCTACACATCGAGCAACAGAAAACCGGAATATTCCTATAATCAAATGCATACATTCACACCACTGCTAAAGACTCTCGAAGTGTTAGATGACTATCCTTACATTTTGACTAATACAGCCCCTCACTCAGCGTTGTGCGGGTTTGAAACTCAACGTGTGATATCAATGAAAAGGTTGTTAGTTAGATATATGTGAGTTTCAAGTCGGTAGGTAACGTGGACAATATAATATTTAAACAACTCTAATTAAATATATTTTGAACACTATATTCTCATAAAATTTACTAGGCGAAAAGGTTGTTAGATATAGGCCTGTGTGGGTTTCAAGTCGGTAGGTCACGTAGACAATATAATAAGTAAACAACGCTAATTAAAAACATTTTGCGCGCTAAATTGTCATAAAATTCATTAATCATTCCAGTACTTTAATAATTTATAACATTTCTGGATAATAAACTCAGACAAACATAGAGAGTCCATACTCCTTAACATTTACTCTAAACTACATGACGAGTAAGGTATATACTTACATGTGCATAAGAACCGGGGCTACAGTACATTGGTCTAGTATGGTTTCGGTGTTAAGTCTGATAAGTTAGGTAGATCAAGAACTATATGGACCTAACTTACCTCAGATCATTTCTTATCCTGACAGTCAAGCGGGTAGTTAGGACAAAGAATGACACAGAGACACAGTTTTTGGGTGTTTAAAATAAATACCTTGTTTACCTGACTAGGCAATCCAGAATGTGTTAAAATCCAGCCGAAGATATCATCGCCAGCATGGCCCACGGCAAAGGAAAATCATACCGGAGTCGAAAAAACAGCGATGCACTCAGACGTATCTGGAAGCCGGTTAACGCTGATAGGCAAGCCCGAGTGTGCCGAAAAACACTCAGTCCCCCGCGAGTATATTATTAACAAGCTCGCTATGCCCTTCGCCGGAGCTATACCCTTAGCCTAACATACTCAAATGTTCGTAAATAAAAAATAAAAAGATAAACAGATAGCATGGCAAAACGGAAATAGTTGATCGCATTCAAGTGTGACATATGGTTTCTGGGAGGGAGACAAAAAAAAATCCCCTGAAATTTTTAAACCTCAGGATATCGGCTATTAGGTAATTGACAGAATAGTTAGCATTATTTGTTGATGAGTTAATATAGATACGATTAGAAAAGTATAACATGTAGGCCTCAACTTTTTTCCGGTGTTGGAGTTCTTTGCTTTTTTGTTCACAGGGAAGAATATATGTAAAAGGCCCGTTATACATACTCTTAACACAATGTAGATCTACGATACAATTTTGAATTTGTGTGAAAGGTGGGATATAATTTACTCCTATCGAACTATGTCATAGTGCAAGGTGTATATAAGCGTGCCTCGGAACAAGTAATCCCCTTCAAGTGCCCCCGAAGCACGCGCAATCTTCTGAGTAATGTCACCTCGCCCTGGCAAAGTCTATCCGAGTGTTCTCGACTGAGTCGGAAAAACTTTCCAGGAATAGCAGGCGTACCGGTATACCTTATTATATACTCTCTTCCGTCCCATATTCCGCGGGGTCGAGTGCTTAAAGAACAGATAAATACATTAACAACAGCCGTGGCTTCCCCCAAACACTTCACACACTGTTAACTATTTGAACAAAAAAGAGATCTACTTAGCTTGGGGTTGAACGGTAGCGTTGATATAAGTTTTTGATGTTTCTAGATTTTACACATGGTGGTTGATTCATAATGACACGTTTTCGATAATTCGATATTCTTTGTTTTAAAACTTTTCTGTTTTAAAGTCGCTAAACATCGTTTTCTACGGTTACAGATAGATAATCAGAGTTTTTTTTTTTTTTTTTTTATAGCATTTGAATAGCTTTATGAACAGAACCATTTATCGAAGTTGGTGAACTGAAAAATAACAAACACATCTTTATGGATTCCAGCTTTTTCATATATGTGCCGCATCGTTTAAAATGTATATTCGGGCATCGAACTCCAGCGGCATATTGGCAGGTTACTATTTGCTGCAGGTATATACATTTCTCAAATACAGCCTTCATCATGATGTGATTAAGAGACAATTGAGGGTGAACAATTGGCATAATAAATAAATTTAAATAAATATCTTAGCTATTTATAAACTGTTGCAGATATATACCAATTTAAATGAAATGCAGTTTTGCCAATCATTGTGGTTGAGAGGCTTGTTGAAGTTTAAAGTATCATACGAACTCAGAAGTTCTGAATGTTGCACTATCACAGAATCTCATGAAAAAATGATATTTTTCTCAAGAAGTACAAGTTAGAGGCTTTCCAATAATTTCAACATCAAATTTGTAGGTTGAAGGATAGTTTTATAATAACTAAAAAACTAAAAACTGAATTTTCTGTCAGATTATTATTATGTGGATGTGTCAATCAGCTGTCATAACTGAGCCACCCTACGATGTACCGACGCTACACCAAAATCCGCTATTCAAGATCTGAACTCATTCCATATTAGGTCATGAACCCGGCGAGATCAAAAGCTTTACTTGAGGTTTACGAGGAAAAATGGCTTGCCTTCCTTACGCTGAATTCGAATTATTGCATGATTTCTCCTGGCTGTTACTAGCCTTGAACCAACTGAATAATTTTCATTTCAAAGTAATTGTTTGAGTTTATGCACAAACTTCAAAGTTGGTTAAAATCAAGGCAATCAAAATTTGTTGTAAAACACTAATTTTGCGTGCTTATGTTACTTTAACAGTTGACATAACCATGTCTAGGTTTCCCCTACACCAAACACCTTTTCACCTTTAACTGCCGATAATTGTTCTCTGGTGCTTGTGCGACAGACAGTGTCCACGTACCACTGACAAGTTTATGGCAGTCATTTAACGTTTACGGCTTTATAACTTAAGTTTGTCAAGTGAACTCAATCCGATTGCATAAGTTAATTTATGTGAGTTTATCCTTGGTTGCCAGGATACATTGGTTTGATGCTGATAACATACGTAATGGCTCGTTTTTAATTCTATAATCTTCGTTTTAAAAGGTACCTGTGAATAACTTAAACGTCATTTCTACTTTTTAAGAAAAGCAGATGTTTATTTGATGTGAATACCATTATTATAACAAAGTTTTCGTATCAACGTCTCACGTCTATAGGTTACCCCAAGGACGAACCCCTTTCCGTCCAATACGATGCTATTTCACATAGCCATAAAGCCAGCGATACTTTTTTTTCTTAAATTGAGTTTAAAAATGTGGATTCCTTTTTACTTTCTATAAAATGTATGTTTTCTTGTTGTTTTTATATTGTTACTATTTAGTTAATTTGACTCATGGCTTTACTTCCAAGTTTGAATGATTGTTATCTATATTTCTATGTCAGTGTATCTCATGACGTTATTCTTTGTTTTCTTCATTAAGGTGTTATACTGTGTAGTCAATGCATATAGTGATAAATAGAGCCTATTTTAACCGCAGCAGCATCTTCGTAAAGACTGTGTGGGGATTTTACTGGATGCGAAACATTACCGGCGGGGATGATGATTATCTACTGGGCGAGTCTCGCTCCATTACCGCGCATCCATCCGTCTAAACACTCGAAACAAAAGCATCGTGTAACGTCTTTCAAAGGCGCGATCTAAATTCATAACGTAATTTGTAAACAACATTTTCGCGAAAACCGGTACAGCTGGAAAAAAAATCATTTCGAAATCACAAAACTTATTTACACAACAACTGTTATATTTTAACTTAAATGTAGTTCAATTTAATAAAACAACATAATCAGTCGTCAATAGTCAGCTACAAAATTCTAAAAAATAAACGGATACGTTTATTTCAAAGATTATTCTGCTATTAATCTTTTTAGGTTTCTAGCTGTTAAAAAACAAAAATAAGGTTTATATCGTACATCAGCTTTTAAAACAAAGGTACAGGGTGGTGTCCTCATATAGATAAAATATCTATTAAATGTGAAATGTAAAATTAACCGACAGATAAAACGTATGGAATCGATAGCTGATCTTGTGTTAGACAGACACATTGTTAAGACCCAATAATATCCCATATACATTGCTCGTTCTTATCCACTTTACTTATATTTTTTTCGTTTAAATTACTTCCTTTCCGCCCAGTAATTTTTCCGCTATCCCCGGCGATAGTATCAGGGTTTTGTAACGAGACAAATTACTAGCACATGCATCGATAACATTGTTGTATATAGCGGTTGTCATTTTTTCCTATCTCCATATCAGTAAAAAGTGGGCCGAAAGCCCGAGGCATTTTAAAAGTGTAAAATCATTATCTATCATCAGTTTCTTTTTATAACATTTTATTAGGCTACCAATACGCATTGTGCAGAATAATATTGTCGTCAAATAGATGTGTTTACATATTTTAGGATATTTGGGGACTATTTTTAACAGAAAAAAGAGATACAACGAGATAAACTTACTGCCAAGAATACAACGCTCAGTCAAACATAACTAATTTACAGATAATTAATAAAAATGGTGGTTCGGTCTAGGCCATTGTTTACTATGTCCCTTCTGAGAATAAGTATTATAAATCTGTAAAAGTTACACGGACCACAACGATGCATTTGGAAAACATATGTTCAAAATCCGTGGAGGAAATAACCAAGAAAAATTTAAATATCTGAAATATTATTATTTACTTTAATTAATTGATTTAACCTCTAATTGTGGGAAATACTTTTACAATTCACACAAACATAATTATATGTAATGCAATAGTAAATTATTGGATATTGTTAGAAGCTTTATTAAATGTAAAATACTGTAAAATTACACGAATGATAAACAGCATTGCATATATTAACAACGAAATGCATGGAAACAGAGTTTACTGATTTCCCAGCCTTCAACAAACTATTTTAAGCGCTCCAACGTGAACCAGTTACATGAATGCGGAGGAGTGCTAATTAATTACGTGTATCAACTTATTAGTTAAATGCGTGCCGAATAAGACAAAGCAATTATTAAAACCTTTTGGGATGATATATAGTTTTAAATTAAATTATTCATCTTGTTGCAGGCAAACCAAACTGATGACGTTTATGAGAAATGACCTAATTACAACAAAAACAATGTAGTTTTGTTCTTAGATAGGTTGATATATTGATCGATTGACGGAGGTTGTCAACAAAAATGTATCGATTGATTGAAGTACATGGTACTTAATGCCACTTATGGGGGAAGGAAACCACTACGAACGACGCCGGCAACACAGAAAACGCCACAGTAAATTTACAAGATAAAGACAGGACACCACGACAAATTGGTTTCCTGACGTCCCTTAGATCAGATATCTCCATGACACAAGAGGCTCCCAACCAACCACCCGCGCCAGTATTAACAAACACAGAAGGTATACATCTTCTGTACTGTGTAACTAGACTTGGGTTGTTCGTTAGGGTGATTGCGGTTTAACGTCATAATAAGGTTATTCCCGCTCATAGAGGGTTTATTGTTTATTGTTTATTGTTTATTTTCCGATGTTAGATCAACAGGACTATATGTCTTAATTACAGATCATTGGCCAGCTTTATTGTGTGAGGAAAACTGGGTAGAACCCAGAAAACCCACGACCTTCCGCTGGTAGCTGGCAGGCCAACCCACATACAGTCCGAG
>JAVFBZ010047904.1:0-10364 GCA_032466195.1 Katharina tunicata
GTCTGGACAGAATTAGGAGTTACATTTTGGAATTGAAGTGTGGAAGAAGTGGGTGTACCAAGGAAATCAGAAATATGTGATGTTGTTTCGGGAATTTGAGTTTTTAAATTTTCAGCGACAGAGCCAAACTATTCATTAAATTTTATGGCAATATCATTGTTATTAGAGATTTTAGAATTTTGATATGTAAACGTACTTTGGTGAGATGATTTTTTTTTATGATTTAGTAGTTGGTTTAAGATTTCTCATGTGGCTTAAAGTGTCCTGATTACAGCTGTTAAATTTCCTGTCAAAATATGATTTTCTAGATGTCGATATCAATTTATTAAATCGATATCTGTATTTTCTGTACGTAGTTTTATCATCTGGGTTGTAAGAACAAAGCTAGGAGCGATACAGTGTTATGGTAGATAGAATTTAGCAAGCCATTAGTGATCCAGGGTTTGATTATTTTTTTGTTTTTAGGGTTTGGAGTAAGTGAGTAGGAAAATGGAGTTGTAGGTGTTGATTAGAGTATCGTGGAATAGAGTTAAATCTTCTTCTGGGTCGCTGTTTTCAAGATCCCAGGAAGTCTCAGATATTTGGTTAATGAACTGGTCTATCTGATTCAGGGAAATTCTACAGTGCTGGATTGAATCTGAGATGGTATGGGTTTCTTGTGCAGAGTTATGAATATAAAATATAGGATAGTGGTCAGTAATATAAGTAAGTATGATTCCGGATAAAATATGGTTTTCGTGGTAATTAGTGAAGATAGTATCAATAAAGGTTCCAGTTTTGTTAGATACTCGTGTCGGTTTTGTAATTTGTGGAAAAAAGTATTGACATTTTAAGGATGTTATCAAGTTGTTACTGTGCTGATGGGTTTCGCATTTAAATAGATCAATGTTAAAGTCACCAAGAAGTAGACATTTTTTGTTGGATGGAATTTTGTTAAGATTTGGAAAGAAGGTGTCTTTAAATTGTTTGATACATTTACTGGTGGGCGGTACACTATGCCGATAATATAGTCAGTGTTGTTGAAGTTGATATCGAGAAATAATGACTCGTAGTTATCATTACACTGAGTTAAATCCTTAATAATTGAGCAGGATTTGACTTCGTTACTAACGAACAGAGCCACTCCTCCACCTTGCCTCTTGGTCCTGGAAGATGAAAATAACGAATAACCAGGTATATCAACAAGGGATTCGGTAGAATAGTTTAACCAGCTCTCAGTAAAACCCAGGACAGTAACATTATAGTTTATGTTATGAAGGAGACTAGTTATTTCATCGTGATGTTTGGAAAAACTTCGAGCATTCATGTGATGGACAGATAACTGGTTAGTAGGGAGTATTTGTGTGCTATTAATAGTGTCCGTGAATGTACAGGGAGAAATATAATTAGACTGGTGAGAGTTATTGGAGTTCCATTGGTTCAATTCATGGTCATTATCATCTATCTGAGATTGAAAGTTTTCTGGAATATTTAGTTGCTAAATTTCCATATTGAATGAATTCTGATTGGGGGTGTCTATTACATGATACAGGGAGCCGTCGTCGTCAGCGTCTTGAAAAGATAAGTTAGGCCCGGGAGTGGAATATCAGAAACAGGGGAGTTCTGTGTTATTACGGTGGACATTGTATAACATGATAAAAGTAAGTGTTAGACAGCTTCCAAGTTTAGATAAGCAATTTGCTACATTTCTGTGTACCTTATAATATACACATACAGAGGAATTACAATTATAAAAAGTTAACATATTGTAAATCAAGATTTAAATAAAAACGGCAATGAGAGAGAATATGAGATGGACCAAAGCGCTTGCAGGACATATGTCAATTTGAGGCTCTGGCTAGTGAAAATAATAGAAATATCTAAATTAAGATTGGATTAAAAGTGAATATGTTTCAAGCCTTGTTGTGGGGGTACCAAAACTGGAATAGAATTTGTAATAATCATGATAACAGTTCGGTATTAAATTCCCTGTCATAAAGTGTAACTCACTCTGATACTTAGTGCAGCATAAATTATAACAATAAAAACAATTCAGGATTAAAGGTAGGTGCAGTCAAACTTATCAATTTTGTCAAAGACATCAATTTTTTGAGTAATCTGATAAGGTAAGTATAATATACTAGTATATATTTATTTTAATGCAGCATAACAACTACAACAAATGACAATCTTGAATGAAAAGACGAATTAACAAAAATTGATCAAATAAATACATATGTATACTGTGAAAAAAAAAGTATAAAAATATATATATCTTTGCAGCAATACTACATTGTATTCTATAATATATCAGTTCATATATAGTTAATTTCCATAAATTGCAGAATACATTGACAGAAGGAAATGTACAATAAATTAGGTAATACAAATTACTTTTTTGTAGTCACATATCAATTGTATACTAAAACCTATATAAGGTCATACCTTATTAAATAAAGCTATTTCATAGCTACATATGACTGTAAATAAATTATATTGAAGTCTCATATCAGCTGTAATACAGGAAATATATATAGAGGCATGCACATCATTATTATGTAAAATCATATTAATTGTATCACACAGAGATACAAATTGTAAAATTCATTGGAAGTTTGGGATATGAAAATACATTCAGGTACTATTTAATTGTGATATTAACATGTATATAATGCTTGGTTAAATTTAGATATAACATCACACGTGTAGTTAAAAATGTGGCAATTGTCCCTTCCTGTCCTATAACTGAACCAAAAGCAGAATAAAAAACATTCTTAAAGACCACTAATCACAACAGACTCGCCGAGACTTTTGTATTGAAATAGAGCGCACTTAAAATCCAAACAGCAGTAAAACGAAGCTGGTTATACCAACCACGGCAGATGGTTTGTCTTTCAGTTGCCTTTAAACTTGATTAAACAAATTGCTAAAACAAGAAAAACAGACAATATTCCCCCTTCCATCCAATAGGCCTATATACACTTGGCAGGATGCAAATTTCATAATTCCTCGAATTATTTCTAAGTCGCGCAGCTACCTTCAGAAAAGAACGTTGTGTATGGTCACTAATGGTTAGTGGGGTTTGTCTCTGACAACAAACTAATTAACACACAGCTTTTTTACATGAGTTTTTCCGAAATTTGCTTGATTCCGTGATTTTTGTCTATGCTGCAAACGTCTTGGACAGTGAATGGACAAACAATTTTGATGGCCACCCAAATTGCACAATTTAGCTGGATATCGTCATAAATAGCTCTTCAGCGACTGACATTTACATGCAGCGAAGAATGGTGTGTATGAGTATCGATGGGATATGTTCAACGGTCACTGACATATAGCTCAGACAACAAAAATAAACACAAAGCTTATTTGCACAGTTTATGCGGAAATTTGCTTACTTCCATGAACTGTTATATATTTTGCAAGTCTGCATATGAACAAAAATGTAGTATCGAAACTTCAATGGCATAAGATCAATAGTAACGGAGATGCAGCAGCCCTGATATGGCATACTAACAATGTTGATGGACTTGATTTACATAATTTACCAGGAAATTTGCATAACCTGCGCCAAAAGCGTTTTCTATTGCACCAGAGACCCGAGTTCGAATCCCGGTGGAGGCAAGCAACATTTTCTATCTCTACATTTACACAAAAATATATAGAGAGAAGGAGAATGTTTTATGTAAGTTTAAAAGGCCTGAGTTAAATAGCAAACTAGATACAGCGCGGAAAAGATTCATGTGGCGGACGAATAAACAGACAGAAGCGTGAAGTCAATATGCCATCTCTTACTATAGGGGGCATAATGTTGCAATGGTGAGGGTATAATCTTGTCTGTATTTGAATTTGCAAACACAAGCCTGTTGGATTATGTGCTGTGCGATGCCATGTAGATTGTTAAATGTTTACATCGATGATACATACAATCGCTCACGTCATGTTATTGATTTTTAAATAGATTTTCATTCATCGATCACGGGTCTGTTAACGTGTGGAGATAAAGACATGGTTGTAGTTTTCTGAGACGTGCATGCTACCATGCATGGATAAAGGCGTTTTATGGACAAAAAGCAGTCGGACATTTTGGTTTCTATCTTTGCCGATAATCATCGTGTTATGTGATATCCCTTACAAGCTTGATGGTGGTATAAAGTAATCATTAATGGTTGGTCTTGTTTTCTGTTGTGTGTTTATTCAGTGGTATTCGTTCACCATCAATGCTAGAAATGATGGTGAGATGATAGTCAATTGAATTACTGGACGAACTGATCCGAGGGTTGGGTTTAAGGTAAGGTCTAAATTTGTTGTTCAGGTCTTAATATAATGAGAGGCAGTATAAAAAGTTTTTGTCGAATTTCGCTGGTCTTGCACTTCAAAAGGACAAGACCAGCAAATTTCGACAAAAACCTGTTATTTTCCAAGTGTTGGAAAGACAATTGACCGAGTCATATTTGGAACCGAGAAAGCATAGCCTTTAATTATAAAATTAAAAAACCGAAAGTGACGTTATTGTTCGCAGTGGAAATATATCCTGCTGTGTCTGTTCTCTCATGGATGAGCCGATGAATGATTTTATATTTGTAAAGGACGTCACTGTTCCGAGCGATTCTTGGTCTTGTATTCATGTATTGAAATAGATTTGCAGTCATTTGCAGGATGTCTTACCTCAGTTATCTGAACCTCTGGAATAATCGCATAGGCCAATTTCCGGCTAAACTGTTTTATTCGGCCAATGCCTCTTTCTAGTTGTTTGAGACGATATTCGTGGAGAAATAGTAACATCAAAATAACCGTTTGGTTATCACAAGTTGCACTTTTCAAATTATATCACTGACAGAATAGTTTGATGGGATCCGAGGCATCTTTACGATATAAAGGTAAGGTCTGAAAATGTCTACTGCTCCACTTCTTATCACATATAATGAATTACCTCTCTCAATATAATATTTTGTACAAGCGATTGATAAACTGGCAATAGTAATGCTTCATAGATATGGGTTTGTAGAAAGACTTGCAAGAAAAACAAACCATAAACTACTTCTTCAAATTGCGCCATTGAAATCTAGAATCGATTTTATAACTATGCAATATTTCTTGATCGTTATTGAAGCATTCATTTATTATTCATGGTGGCTAGGATGAGTCAAAGGGTTACAGCTAATTCATTATATATGTATTATTACAAACAGCCATAAAACAGCGTACATGTATATTTACTCTTGTGCACAGGTCTTGTGAGGTGCTTGGTCCCCACGGAACAGGTACCCAGGTGAGATGCATTCTACGTGATGTGGAGTTAGAGATAAAAACTTACATTTCATTGGATGTTAAATTGACAGTAGGTGTGCAAGGTTTAAAGAATATCGTTAAGGGTTGGAATTTTTTAAAATACAAAAGTGTTTTCTAACAAGTTGATGTACACAAACCAGGAATGGCCCTACGACTTGGAAAAATCAATGATTACAGTTCTTGGAGAAACAATTGCGTATTTTGTGCAAATGTGATATAGCTTATATCAGTTTCGTACAGGTTGGATCATTAAGTCCCAGACATTATCAGAAATTAAACCGAATGTTAACTTGAAACAATCTACACGAATTAGATAGCGATTGGATTTACGCTATTCTTGAAGATACAAAGATTCACTCTGTTAAACAATGAAAACTCCTCAAATGAGCGACGGTGGATCAAGAAATGTTACGCTGAGAGTGGCTTTCAAAGAGGTAAGATGGATAACAAGTAGAACAAGTAGTAAGGAAACTCCATATATGTATTAGAACTTCTAGTTTATTTCGATGTATTGAAAAGATGTCAGAATAGGCATAGAAACGTTGCGTAACAAAAACCTAGAAGCTAGAATGCAAATATAGTGTTTATCTATCTTAATAACTCATCTTTTAATTGCCGCTGAAAGGTGTAATACAATATTGTTCTTTTTTATTTTAGTCGACGCATACCATTCACTTCTTTAATATGGAAATAGAAATAGGTTCAGTAAGCCTCGCTCGTTTCTTTTTTATTATGCGAGCAAGCTGTCCCCTGTATCTTTATTTTCGAAAACAAAAAAGGCGCAAACACAGAAAGCGTAGAAGAAAATAATAAAACTTTGAAATAACTAGTGTGGTCATATATTCTTCTACCCAATATTTTAGTGGCCTCCAGTGACGGCGAAATCAAGTGATAATGGAGAGGTGATATACACAGGAATAGCCATGGACTTACTGAATGAACTCAGTTGGAAGCTGGGAATAAGGTAATGTTTGTAGAAGTTGTTAAATCAACTTAAATGGTCTGTACAACAAATGCACTGTTGGTTCTTAACCTTACTTACTTGAAGACAATTGGCGGTGTTCTTGGATATCAAAATGGCAATGCAACCTGCAATGGCGTAGGGCACAGTCTTGTAGTATAAGTTTGTCATGTCCATCGTGTTATTTACACCTAACTCGGACAAAGCAATTCATATGGTTTAAGCTACATTGAAAGAAGCTAGATAGAAAATTCTCATCAAGTCCATAAAAACCTGTTTACTGTTTCATTATAAAGATTTATGTACACCAGTCTCCATTTACAGTCTATATAAGTTGGCTTAAACTTACTTGCGCCAACTGGACTATTGTATTAGGAGATTCATTTTAAACAATAACGTAATTACAAACATCACATTAAAAGCTTAACATAATTGTTGGCGTATTGATTCAGTGTGCTCGAACATAAAAAATATGTGCAAATAGCTTTGCTTACTTTGAATACATTTTCCGTTGATAAAGAGAGCAAGTAATTTATATGTACTGCTTTCACATTCCTTATTTCATATTTACTAATTTATTACTTATGAGAAAGGCCGAATCTCTCTGAGCTAAGAGATGTTGTGTTGTCCTGTTTTTCGTCCTGTTAATGTATTGTGGTGTCTTCTGTGTTGCCATCATCGTCTGGAGTGGTTTCCTGCACCGATTGAACTGGCATGTTTAGAATGGTTTCCTTGACCGATTGGGCTGGCACGTTTAGAAAGGTTTCCTTGACCGATTGGGCTGGCACGTTCAGAGCGGCTTAATTTTCTTCAACGATTTTACTGACAAGTTCAGAGTTTTTTCCTTCGCTGATTGGGCTGGCACGCCGTGAAATGAGCGAATTAACTTTAAGTAGGCCTATGGCGCAAAATCCAAATCTATCAAACAAATGTCAATTTATCAATCAAATGTATGTCCATATGTATGGTTAGTTTGGTATTTGTGTTTGATGCATTCCGTCAATTAGACGTATTTGTAACTTAACCATACTAATACATCTACCTAGATAAGATTTATCAGCTTGTAGTTCACGGCAAAATCTAGATCTATCATAGAATCTGTTTTTATGCCGGCAAATCGTTCATGTATATTATCATGGATTTGCTTATGTTTCCTGGCATTTAGGGATACACCGCGACTTAGTTCCATCTACAGAACATCCTTTACTTTACGTTAACGGTAAATTGTAGTTCTTAGCTACAGATCAATGCCATGCTAAAACATTATAATTCCCGCATCGTTCAGGGCGATGCGGAGCACATATCCGGAACTTATCGTCTTATTCGATACTTATTATACATTTTCTCCAATCCTTTGTGTGGTTTTTATCAAAATATTATATTTGAAGTAACTTCTGAGTTAAAAAAAACTCACAAAGCGGCAGTAATTTCAAAACAAAAGTCGAGCGATTGAGAGAAATTTTCGAATTTGGCTGCCATCTTGCTACCCTCGTTGACAAATAAAATTATTTTTTACATGTTACTAATGCGCGATGTGCGCATTTTTGATGCATAAAATATCTCCGAAAGTTCAATTTACCAAACAGAATAGGAAATCACTTAATTGGACAAGATAAAACTTAAAATTACACATTTGTGTTCAGTACCGTTATACATGCATATGGATTACGTATAGTAGACTAATAACGATACAGAACTCTGCATCTACTGTAGTTCAAATCTCTGAATAAAGAAGAAACAAATTAATTTTATAGTAATACAAATATTTTCTTACATATATTCCATTATTAAAGTGTGTGGATTGTTTAGTTTTCAGTACATAGACTATGAAGACAAAGGCTGGGGTAACATAGTAAACGGAACATGGAATGGACTGCTTGGATTATTGTACAGGAAGGTCTGGAGATAATTTCACATTTTATTAAAAACCTAGGATAAGCTGCGATCACCTATCCTGATTTTCAATTAAATCGACTTTTAATCTTCATCTCCCAATAAAGAAGTTCTATTCCTCACGCCTTTAACCGAAGCAATTCACTGGAATGCTGAAATCCACTACTACCTCTCTTTTTGTTAAAAAAATACGCAATGACCCGCCAAACACTTTAAACAGTTAAAAAAGTAGATCGTGCAATGAGTAGCACGACGGAGGTGTATCCCAAAAGATAAACAAGTAATGTGAAATCAGCCCAAGTGTTAGTTCTGTTTGAAAGATAGTGTTCTTCTATTACTGAGTATGGTAGCATGAACGAAAACTCGTAACATACTGGGCGTAGACAGCGGGGTTACGGAACACCAAGCAACCTAAAATAAACCCCAATATTATAGGTCATTTATCTAGTTTTTTAGAGTGTCAATGTCATTTTAAAAATTTAACATAGCTATTCATCGTTTATTTACATATTGTCATGCCCAGGAAGTGGATTTTATAGCCCCGTTTTACACCAACCAGGAGGACAGGGATGAGTACTTTGACATGAGCTACCCCGTCATCTTTGACGCACGAACTATTGGCGTATACCTGAAACCCGTCAGTGAGACAACTGTGTTAGAGATAGGGATGGGGCTGTTTGGTTGGGAAGTGTTCCTCCTAACGTTTATATCACTTCTACTAACGGCCTTTGTCCTGACATTTGTCAATCTGGTTAAAGAGAGGGGAGAGATTCGCAGTTGCAACATCGGATTTATCTTTACTGGGACCCTGAGACAATCATACCATCTTTGCGGAAATTTACTAAAACAAGGTAAGGTAATAAAATCAATGAATTCATTTCAATTAACTACTCTCTTGTTGCCAACAGGACTTATCTACATATCTACTATGTTGTTGACAATAGGACAGAATATACACAAATCTGGCCAAAGTGCTTGGCCTAACTGATTTCAAACCACATTGTGTGAAATGCACCAATAGCATATACAACAGCACGTTGATTCTTTTAATTCTTGTAAATAAGGCTCTCTTCCAGATTGTCAGATGAAGACTGTGAAAATTCTGTGTTTCTAACTTACCGTTATCGTACTATGATACATATTCCGTGTTGTATGCTGTCTTTTACCTTCAATGCACATTTTTGCTAAAATAGTTTGTTGGCATACACTTTTTTTTAGTTGACACTGCTTTTATTTTTTACATAGGTAATGCCGGTCTTGAACAGCAGATTAACCGATTTGTTCTCAGTGGTTGGTGGTTGTTTTGTTTGATCATTTCCTCAATTTTCACCGCCACACTGATAGCTTCACTGAGTGTGAATAAACCCCGGATCCCATTCACGTCTATTGAACAGCTAGTTAACCAGGACACATACACCTGGGGATTTCAAGAAGACACCGGCCTTTATTTGTATGCACAGGTAATGAACACATCATTAGATTAGCATTTTGACAAGTTTTATTGTAGTGATATTGCATGAGCACTCATTGGTATGTAAGTATAGGCGACATGCCTACTTAAATTGTGACGAGACATCTAAATCTTGTGCCACTTAAAGACACCTTTACTCGGTTTGATGTAATTAATGAAGTTATTTATTATTTCCATAAAATCGTTTGAGAAAACTAGAAAGAGAGCAACAATTAACAGTTAAAAACAATGTGGTTTTCTTTGTTGGCTTGGCTATAACTGGTGGTTAGTCTTTATCTTGGATTAATGATCACTTAACTTCCGGTGTTGTGGTTTTATTGGGCACAAAGTGGAATGTTTGATGAAACATTCATTTAACGGCGACTTGCCATAATTTGCATTTGGGAAGTTTGAATTTGTTTATATACATGTATTCATAAATGTAGAGAAAACAATTTGCATGCCTCCATGGGGATTCGAACCCGAGATTCTGGATATGAAACAACACAGTTCTGTACTCTACTCTCACCCAGTAAATAGTGGTGTGAACGACGTATGTCATGCTCTCCCGCCTTCGCCTCCTCCGAATCAAAGTATGTTTTTTTTTAAGTATGCAAAATAACTGTTACAAAAATATACTCCGTCGGAAAAGAAACGCTCAGGCGAAATAATAATAGAATTATCTCTTTAATACAAAGCGGGATAATTCAGCAATTGTTGGGGGTAGCACAGTTAAAGTTGGTACAAGTATGTGGTAATGTTCTCGCTATGGACCGACGGCAGCGGAGG
>JAVFBZ010047926.1:0-10362 GCA_032466195.1 Katharina tunicata
ACAACCCACTGAGAGCCCAATGGCTGATGGAACCTCACCCTGATTGAACCATAAGGCTGTTAATGGACAGAGGAACCACCCACTGCACAACCCATGGAGAGCCCAATGGCTGATGGAACCCTACCCTGATTGAACCATAAGGCTGTTAATGGACAGAGGAACCACCCACTGCACAACCCACTGAACCACGGAGAGCTCAATGGCTGATAGAACCCCATCCTGATTGAGCCATGGGGCTGCTAATGGACAGAGGAACCACCCACTGCACAACCCACTGAGACACAGGGTGCAGAATGTCAGAAGAAACCCACCCAATGCACAACCCACTCAGCCATGTGGCTCTCAATAGCTGAAGGGACCCTACCCAATGAGCAGCCAACCGAGTCATGGGGCACCCAATGGCCGAAGAAACCCACCCAATGCAGAACCCACTCAGCCTTGTGGCTCCCAATGGCTGAAGGAACCCCACCCAATGAGCAGCCAGCCGAGTCGAAGGGCACCCAATGGCCGAAGAAACCGATCCAATACACAACGTCAACCCACTCAGTCATGGGGCACCCAATGCACAGCCACGAAGCCCTGGGGCTCCCAATGGCCGAAGGAACCCTACCCAATGCACAGCCACCGAGTCATGGGGCACCCAATAGAGGAAGGAACCGCACACACTGCACAACCACTAAGCCTTGGGGCACCCAAGGAAGGAAGGAACCGCACACACTGCACAACCCACTAAGCCACCGGCGCTCAATAGCTAAAGGAACCCCACCGGCAGCACAACCCACTACACAAAACTAGTAAGAACTTAATGAAAAAGTTGTGGGGAGCCGATGTGATAAGTCTAGAAAATGAACTTACTGTTTTTGTTTTGAGGGGTTTTCCACACATAGGACATGGCAAAACATCTGACGTCTCTTTCCCAGAATCTGTCTTTGTTTCGTTTGTTAAACCAGTCTTTAGGCAATAGAAAGTAGAATAAATATAAAAGAGAAATGTAACATTTTTTCTTGATATTACCTGACCAAACTACAAGTAAAGAATTGATTCAGCAAGGAAGGGATACAAAAATTATAATAATAAAAATAGAAGCAGAATTATTTTATTATTTTAATTTATATGATTGGAAAAATAGTTATAACATAACTATTTACACAACATTGTTATACATCTTTTTGTTAGCTTTCTGTTGGTTTTATTTTTAGTTTTTCTTTTATACATAGTATTCATCAAACACCAGGATGTATAACTTAATGTAAACTTTACTTTGGTTAAGCACTGTATTTAAATCAACACTGTAACAGATACCAACAGTTGATTCGCATGTACTATAATAATGTTGTGGGATTCAAGCAAGCCAGGAGTGACTATATTCAGTTTACGGGTAAATGAGTTTTTACCAGGTTATAGACATTGCAATGCAAAACTTCGGAACTCCTTTTCTTTGATATGAAATAGTCACATTATCTTTCAACATCGCCTATCTTCAGTACCTTCTGTCCCCTCCCATTATTGGGTTCGCCTATCTCCGGTACCTTCTGTCCCCTCTCATTATTGGGTTCGCCTATCTCCGGTACCTTCTGTCCCCTCCCATTATTGGGTCCTATCTCCGGTACCTTCTGTCCCCTCCCATTATTGGGTTCGCCTATCTCCGGTACCTTCTGTCCCCTCCCATTATTGGGTTCGCCTATCTCCGGTACCTTTTGTCCCCTCCCATTATTGGGTTCGCCTATCTCCAGTACCTTCTGTCCCCTCCCATTATTGGGTTATGTGTAATGAATCAATCCATTTTTTTTAGCCCTTTAGTATATTTACCGCTGCAGACAATACTTATATCGTATGTAGATAACCCTATTCTATAGGACATCAAGTGCATTCAGGCATTAGTCATTACATACAAGATCTGTCACCAAAGACATCAAGTGCATTCAGGCATTAGTCATTACATACAAGATCTGTCACCAAAGTGAATCAATTGACAATTTTATACAAAGGCAGTCACTCATGAACTCAGTATAAGCCCACAACATAGCAGTAATGCTATCAAGACATTCGATCTTTATTAAATCTGTCCCTTAAAGATGATATTGCTTGTAAACTCCAGGACTCACCTTGTCGATACAGCTATTAACATGTACAGATTGTCTGTAAGGACTAAGTTCTGACAGGTCCACATGACAGATTTGACAGAGAACCATCTCCACTGGGATTTCTGTACTCACAAGCTGTGTACGTCTACCCACTTCTTTAAGACAAACATAACTACTTAAATAATAACAACAAGGATTTATTCCAAACATACAGTCACTATACAGATTCATTGCTTAGCGTGTTACACCTTACATAAGGTTATTTATTTAGAGGACGGTTCACCAGCACATTGATTGAAGGAAAACCACCCTCAGTAATCCTTCAACAAATACAGACACTTGAACAACGTTACATTCACAAACATCATTCAGTGAAAGTATGATTTCATAAACATGTATAGAAGGCACGTATATAACAAAGTTCTTAGTAACTCAAGATTAGAATAGTCTTGTTTTGAGACAATTTGTCAAATATATTATTATGGTAGTGTTGCTACTTCAATATGATTACTTATATATTGGTGTCCAGAACAAAACTCATCTGAGTAGTCAAAAAACAGAAAGACGGTTTAGGATTATTTTATGAGAAAGTGCAAACAAAACAAAATCTATGTATGAACAGTATCAGGATAAATGTACCTTGTTTCTTCATTTCCCTGTTAAAATGTTTATTTAAGCAGGTTTTAAGATGATCAGTCAATAATTCATTCTCGACAGGTTTGTTACAGATCAAACACAGCTTATGGTCATCACTGCTCTCTGCAGAGCTCAGCATATCTTTGTCTTCCTCATTAGGGTTTTCCTCTCCCGAGTTAAGCAGAGGACTGTCAAACTCTTTTTCCTCTTGCTTCGGCACATATATTTGGTTGTCATTTTTCTCTTCACTAGACTTGATGATAGATTTTACAGCTACCGCTGACTTAGTATGAACTGATTTTTTCTTTTTTGTTAGGTGTTTATCAAGCACCGATGCAAAGTCATCAGTTTCATTGAGATCTTGTAACGGATTTAATAACACTTCATTCAAACTCTGAGAGGAGATACTTTTTTTCAACTTCAGCTTTGACTTTGAAGATTTTTGGGGCATAGCCCTCTGTCTTTTTGTGCTTTTTTTCCCTTTAATGTTTGTTTTGTCTAAAATCTGAATCTCTGTTTCGTGATTTACATCTGTTGCTTGGGGTTCTAACACACCTGCTGGAATCAAATCCTGTTTATATCGCTGCACAAGGACACGTGGATTAGAGCAAACTATGGTTGTCTCTCCTTTAAACTTGACAGGACTACAGCCCGCACAAGTTTGGATTTTCTGTCCCTGTGACATCTAGTGCAGTGGTGTGCAGGGACCAAAGAAGAGCTTTAAAATGATTCTTTCACTAATCTATTGAACCATTCTTACAGTAATGTTTACATTTTATTATTTCAAAATCTACTCAGATTTTTTTTTTTCTCTTATAATAAAGCACCAGATTATATCAAAGTCACCAGATTACACCAGTTATTAAAATCCTTGGAGCTCAGTTATTTACAAACTTTATAGGTATATTCCTAACAGTTCTCTGTGTAATTAACTACCTCTAGGTTGTTTCTATTCTAAATCACAGCAAGCAAAGACACATAATTAAAGGTCGAATAAAATCACATCACAATTCTTTTTCTCCAGCTATTCCCAGCCGTGGTTCCAAACGTTTATGTTGTCGATGTCTACGTTCAAGTATTTCTAAATGTCTCTCAGCTTGTTTCTTGTCCCAGTCCTGGTGGGTCTGTTCAACACGCTTCTGAAATGCAGCTAGTTTATCAGGCTTATACAGAAACCTGTGGAAACAGGAAAAAAATCAATATTAGCTGTACGACTGAATTTAAACGTAAGGTAAACAGGAGCTAACATAACATATCAACATAACATTTAACATTTTAACATAACAAAAATCTAAGTTTAAGTTATAAGTCTTATACTTCTTGTTGTTACCCCATTTCAAATCTAACACAGCACAAGATGAAACATATTGCGGGTGTCTATTATTTACACAAGATCCACCCAGAAGTCTTTTGGGCAACTTTTTCCACTTGCAGTTCTGTATGTGATCTAATTAACATCCCTGCTGCCGCCAAATAAAGTGTTGCAGTGACCAGTGACCAGTGTAGTGTGTGTGACTTAACCATCTAGTGTGCAAATTTCGCAAATTAACAAAACAAAATAACAAAACATTCAATGTCGTTGACAATTTTGTTTGATATAACAGATTATTTGTACATTTTCAGAGATGTTTATGATGTTAAAACTGTACAAGAAGCCCAATGTTGGGTATATCTATAAGGTAAGTTTTTCTCGAACAGAAAATAAATCTGAGCTCTTCGAACTGACTAAAATGCAGAAAGGATATACTGTACGTAGAATACCAGGTGGTTTGTATTGGATTTTGTTCACATAAGCATGTTTCTGTTCATGGATGTATAAACTGAAGGGGGCACAACTCTGCTAGCGAATAAGGCTGGCCCAGCTTTGGCGCCTGCTGTGCTATTCAAAGTTGAAAGGACCCTCTTTGATGATCAATGTTCGATTTCACCAGCTTATAATGTTGACACATGTATGATATAGTCAGTTATATGCGCATTTCGTTTCAATTGATTGCTATTGATTGATTGATTGAGGTTTAATGCCATGACCCGAGGGTATTTCACTTATATGACGGCGATGTTTTCCAACAGAAGACGGCAACTCTAACACAACCTTTATGTGAAGTCACTTAAGTGTTATTGGTGTTGGATAGATAATGTTCCTCCAATGCTGAGTATGGCAGCATGAATATAATCTGGAAACATACTGCCCTAAGCTAGAGGGCCGTTTCAATTGAAATTAAAAGTCAAATTTTTTCAATCAATAATAACGTCACTTCCTGTCAACATTGAGACTTCAAATTTGGACGCGAGGCCTCTGGTTATTTAGGCAAATGTTGGGCAATTACTCTTGTGCGGAAATCAACAAAAACATGTTTTTTCTTAAATCAGTGATATCGCAAGAATAATACTTATAGTTACTTTGATGTGTGTTTTAAGTTAACTTTCGTAAAGATTGGAACTCAAAGATTACGTCTTGTCCGAGTGCGCATATGGCACATCTCTGCTGTTTTGTGCATATTCTGTGCGTATATCGGATGTCCTACTTCCCGTTACATGTATACATATAACTAAGACGACAGGTCTGAGCTGACCAGCCATAGCATACATGGTACATCAAAGGCTGCGGCTTTGGGCTCAAATCTATTCCGTTTTCAAAACAACTGCGGGATATTCCACCTGCCTGTCCTGCTTTACACTGTACTTCCATGAATTTGAGGACCATTCTAAACAGTGACACGCCAGTTGTGCAATTTGTCCAAAATGCCAAGTATTTGTCATTGATATATCTTAGTTTTTTCGGAAATAACAATCTAAACCATAACCATCTGGTATTGAAAAAAAGTACAATTTAACTCTGAATTGAACAAGCACTCACTTTGAAATGCCGACAGTCGTGATTACAGCAAAACCTAAAACACCAGCCACAAACCAATTTCTAACTCCGTACATACGAGTTCCGTGAAGGTAGCCAGATTTTTTAATTTCTCTTCCCTCAGACATTTTAAATTACAGAAATCTCGCCGCACATCGCCAGAATAAAGTTGCAGTTGCAATCATTCGACGATCAACATGCTATCCATTACAGTCATCCGCCATAAACTTAACAGAGAAAAACGATTTGATTGGCTCAATATATCTATTTTGTCCAATCAAATTGCTTTTAACATAAATTTTATGTTAAATCAATTATCTCCCCTACTGTGATTCCAGTTTTCCCCCTTGGGAGGGACTTAAGTACGCAGCTTTTAGAAACTTCCAATATCCATGTTACAAACAAACAAAGACTTACAGATTCTGTTCACAACAGTTCTTTGTTAAGATGAAATGCAACAAGGTTGGAAAACAAAAAAATACAACGAGACGGTTAACAATTTCCACCTCCACATCACCAACAACAAATAATGACTAGATATATGTCAAGACACTGATGTAGAAAATAAAGCATCACCAAAGTGTGCTAACCTACAGAGTGTTTAAATCTATAGAGGGAACAAATTAAATCAAGTTGTCTCTTGGAATATAGAATGCTGGAGTGATATTTTACTTTAATAAAATTTAATATTTCCTCAGTCCTGTTTCACAAAATGATCTCAACATAAGGTGTACGTTGAACGCAATTACCATAACGACCAGGCGCCGGTTTCACAAAGCCTTCGCAAAGTAACGCACACTCAGTTACTATGAAGCCTAGTGTTGAAGGTATTGTGTTGTCACGACAACTGAGAGTTCGAAATGCCGCAAAGGCTTTGTGAAACTGCCCCCAGTAGTGTTATATTGTCGTCATTACAATCATCTTCCCCGAGGCTGAGAATGGTTCGTGGACTGAGTCCTTGTTACTTAGAGCCACATTCAGTTTACAAACAACCAAAAAACTTTACCCTTTGAAGTTTTACTTATTTAGTTTAATGAATAACAACAACAATAACCTCATGATTATATACAGCTTTTATTTAATGACTGTTGATTATTTATAAAACAAAAATATAACAAATGATAATTATCACAAAGACATAAATTAAAAGTATAGGCCTTTAAAAGAAGACGGATTAAGACAAATAATTTTTTATTTAATTGTACCTTATTATCAGCAATTAATGAGAAGGCAACTCATGTTCAACAACAATAACATCAAAAGCTGACTCGGAAATAATTCAGGTTAAAAAGTTTCATGACCAGCATTGATGGTACTTATATAATAATACAAGAAATGAGGGTCTCTGCTACAATAAAAGTACATAATAAAGGAACAGTAAAACGATAGCAGAGAGATAAAATTTATACAAAACATTTTAAGGAATTAGTTTTTAAAAAGCATTAGCTTAGATGTTATTTCCTTAATAGTAACAATCAGTGTTTAATTGATTATCCTTAACAACATAATTTCACTTCCATTTTCATTACTATAATATAGTTTCATTGAATTTCTGAGGTTTTCTGTTTTTTCTTTTTGCTGAGGGGAGATTTGCTCCACGTGATTGCTGTCCTTCTGTCATTTCGTGTGATGGCGCAAAAGTCAAGTTCATGTAGGTTCGGCAGTAGAGATAGAATGAAGTGTCGGTAATGCTGCAAAGATAGTGAAGAAAGACATCCAAGATTAGTTAAGCAAACACATTTTAATTCTTCTTTATACGATATATAGATTAACTTTCCTCGCATGTAGACTTCATGGCTGTTACATTAAACTTTGGTAGACCTCAAGGATGAATCAATAAAGGCAGCAGACAAATATTAATACAGACTGTCAGGCGAAACAAGACATCAAGTCTTTTATTAGTGAATATAAAGCAAACCCTGAACCTAACCCCCAATCAAAAAGGTTGACCGTGTATCTACACATGACTTGTCTTAATACAAAACCATGGTATTGAAGAATAAATGTTGTTACCGGTTCATTCTCCACAGCATTTCCATGGAGCGTGAGCTTCCTCAAATGGGTAAGAGACTGTAATTTCTCTATCTCACCAAGAGACGTAATCTGGTTACCATGAAGATATAAAATTTGCAGATTCTCTAGTTCTGTTATCATCTGAAGAGGAACCAAAAAAGACATCATTGCATATTCAATTAAGTACCCCACATATTTTATAGAATAATGAATCAGTTATTTCACAGCAGAACAAGCAGCAATTAGAACGTCATCAGCCAATGATTAGTGAGGTCTATGGGCACTTGCAGCCAAGCACCTACAATGAGCTAATAGGTAAATTCTAATGATTAATGACATGCTGCATTTTTCAAGGGATAGCCACATCTACCTATTTTTAAGGGAAATGCACAACCATGATCAGCTAGAATAATATCACAATACTGCCATATTGAAATCAAAGGGAAATAATCTGGCCTTTCAACATAAAAAATTGTTGTAAACATTGTAAATGATGGATCATAGAAGATCATATTGCCACAAGAAATTCAATGTCATCTCATCTCCATCACTAGTAGGGTTGTCACAAAGTGGTTAAAAGCTAATGTCAGACCAAACCAACAAGGTTTGAAGCTCTTGATAAATTTTCTGGATTAAACATATCCTACTTGTTCCCATTGGATCTGACTAGATTCCACTGTATATCCCACAACACCCAACTACTCATTCAGTTGAACCCAGTGGTTTTTCATACCTCAAAGCCCATCATCTTAGTTAAATGAAATATTGTAGAGCCCCCAAACTTAATATATAGTTTTATTCATGGATCAAATACTTTAATCTACCTCATAATAAATTAACATACGCATATAAATCTTGGAAACTTAATTGATTGATTAATTGATAAATTAATTGATTGAATGGGGATTTTGGCACAATTTATTTTTTTCCATCCTATTTACAGCATACAGGTACTGGCAATAAATGAACAAAACCCAAAAGCCACAGGAAGCCAATAAAGACAGCAACAAATGGGCTTCCTTCCTGATGCCCCTTAGCTGAGAGAGCGTCTGGACACAGGGAGGTTCCCACGAAACACACCTCAGAAACTTACAGGGTTAATGCATGTGAGTTCGTTGAAGGAGAGATCAAGCCAGGCAATGTCTGATGGTTGTTCAAACAAGGCAGATGCCACCTCCAATAGAGTGTCAATATCTGTGAGAGCATTGTTGTTAAGACGCAGACATCTACTCTTTGACTTCCCGCTCTCTGTTTTCTGAGGTTTCACCTTTCTAGGAGAGTTCATTCTTGGCTCTTCATCATACACATCTGACAAAATAAATACAATAATAATAAACATTATGATATGGACTATTTATACGCTTGGATTATTTATCTATTTACTTGACTGACGTTAAGTGCTGTATCAGTGATATTTCACTTTTTGAATGATGACTAAGCATTGTTGGTATTTTGTGGGAAAATGACAAAACCTTGTGAAAACCACCCTGTGATCTACACAGCCACCGACAATCTTCTAACACACCTAAGGTCTTGTTTGTTACATCGGCATTTAGCCTCGTTTTAATGGATATTTTACTTACATGATAGCTTTGCACAAAGTATTCAGAATAAAAATTACTATGGTTGTAAAAATCAGTGACACTTTCGATCTAAAGAGCCAATAAGTTTGATAGCTCTCGCATGGTCCACTATACACTGATCCCATCTGGGTGTACAATCTAAACGTAAAACATTGAATTAAGATGGCTTAAATAGCCACTGAACAAACAAGGAATGCAGAAGTATTATCTCCTACGCACATTTCATTTTTAATAAGTCTCTAGCAGAAGTATACAACAGTATCTCATATATATATAAAAAATACAAAGACTTTAAATTCTTTTAGAGCATTGTTACCTTGCCCCAAAAGTCATAAATTACCTGTAACTTTAGTTAGTCGACAGAACGAGTAATCTAATGGAGGTACCGTATCATTGTTATTATCAACAGCTGCTTGTACTGCATCTTTCTTCAGTCTGTACGGGACAACACTGGGGAATAGCAAATTCAAATATAAAGTTAATTTACAAAGCACAAGAAATTATGACAGCTGAGCATATATATATCTTATCATCAGCGATGATCTATTTTAATAACATACCCTAATTTTTAAACATGAAATTAGACGGTACCACAAGAAAATTTGGAAAGGGCGTAATCCAATTATAAATAATTAATTTATTATTATAGCCTATTGTATAACTTATTAATTAGCATCTGTGCCTGAGATTTAACAAGTTAGACTGACTGAAAGTCTTATTGTTGTAAAAACTCTCAGGGTGTGAAAAGGTTGAAGAATTGGGGTAACTAAAGACAACTTGAAAGCAACATAACAAATAATTGAAAGGGATGGAACCTTTGTAATTAGCTGGGTATAACAAACTTAAGATTAACATTATTCACATGCTTAATTATATAAGATTTGTACAGAACTTCAAGACTGACAATGTGACATCAGACTGAGAGTAAAAAGAAGTTGAATTGCTTTGGAGAAAGAAATCACTAAGCTACTGTCTTTCTTTCCATAAAATAGAATAAGAGAAATGGTTTTTTTTCTCGAGTCCCATTAATTACTGTGTTATATTTACTCCTTCTAGAATATTTCTATACATGTTTAACTGATGATGGCATAATAAAGCCGAAATACACAATCTATGTGTTCGGAGTTTCTCTTCTTCTACAATGTATGTTACTCTAAACTGATCTGTGGAACTACTGACTTATTCAGTTCCC
>JAVFBZ010047937.1:0-10361 GCA_032466195.1 Katharina tunicata
TAGGATAAAGAACACTATCTCAACTTTTTGAATTTGCAATAATAAAAAAATCGCAAATTTTGAGCTGTTGGGGGGTTTGAGTATCCTTAATGCGTACACCTCTCCCACAGAGGCCTAACAAAGCTCTTAAGGACCTACAGGTTCAGACAAAACTTCCTCCAGCAAAACTCTTAAATTCTGTTATCCTTACTTTACAGACTATTGGGTTAATTTCTTCTACATGATATTCGTTTTAGATTGTATTATATTATATTGCATTGTATGTGCCATTTATTCGCCACATATTTTCTCCACCATCCAACTCCTATTATTATTATAACAACTCGAGATCAAGATCTATTCATAAACGTGTGTCTGAGAATTTATGTAGAACATTAGATGATATATCACGTCGGTGTTACAATCAAAAATGAAAACAGCAAGCAAAAGAAAATTGAACCAACTGTAGGGAAATCAAGACGGAAATGTTATGCTACCGTAACAGACGGCTGGTCTCAGCTGTCAAGTGTTATCAAAAGTGTATTGGTCTGTTTGAGTTCCCGCATTAACTTACGGATGTCAGGTAACTCATTATGACAAAGGGGAAATCGAATGTCCCGAGATATCCCACAGAGATATGGCAAAACAAACACAAAGGTTACCATCAAATACATGTAATATAACCTCCACAGCTCTCCTTGGTTGGCGATCTATATCTAGCTACATAGATTTAATGAAATTAATGTTTGTTTGGCAAATTTTATCACTGTGCGCAGACAGCGTGTTTAAAATGATATTTACCTGTAGCTATTTTATCATCCTCTTAAAGGTAATTATAACAAGAGAAGCGTTGCCTGTCAATTATTGATGTTGTTTTTAAATACGGTTTAGTCTAAGTTAGCGGCTGTGCTTGAGCAAGGAGTTGTGTTTTCCAAAAGTGATTGGCTCAAACAAGCTAATAATGTTATAAACCCCATAGAACATGCGAAATTAAGGTTTAACCTCAGGTCATATACCAAACTCCAATTGTTTAGAACTGTGATTCCTCAAAATAAAGTATGTGGTTTGTGGGAACTCTCTGCTGAGTATAGTCATGTTAAAAGATGTTGTACTATAATGGTCAAACTTTTGTGTGGTCAAAATGCTTTGAATGTTAACAGTAAATGTCCTACACTGACCAGCGAAAGGGAAATGTTAAATGATAGGGTTATGTCCCTTATCCCAGATGTTTTGTCACCAGAAATTGTTTTTTTTAATTTTCATGGGTTTGGAGTTCCCCTTGGAGAATATAAAATATGTCAGACTCCAATGTTGTCAATTTGTAACCAAAATATATGATTACAGGAACTTAAAGTTATAAAATGCGCCATAGACAGTTGTTTCGCGTTTAGGCCCACTATTCAGCAGTGTACACTTCACGCACTGTCTAATGTTCATGTTTGTTTGAGGAAACAACGATTAAGCATTACCAATATAAATATCACTTTAACATGGCAGAAATGTAAAATACCATGTACATGCATTTTGTATTTATATTTCTCCTAAAACGGAGGTTAATAAAGATATATATATATCGGTGTTAAATAGTCGATATCCATGTGCCAGTGTTATTAGTCTTATAACTCTTTCCACGGGGTAAATTTAAACCAAAACAAATAAGACAAACATTATGTATTAACTATTATCGTACTGAGAAATTTCATTCGATACCGTTCATAGACGGCTTAGCAATAAGATTTTGACATGTGTCAAAAGTAAGAACATGCACATGATCCGACTTTGGAGCAATATCAGTTACAAAAAATGTTTAGATTTCCATTTCTTAATAAAGACATATTCCATTCAGGTTTCGAAAGTACAGAGCAGATTGACGGAAGATTCCAAACAATGAAAAATAATGAGCCCAATAGTGAGTCTAAGACGCACACTCTCGCGGGGTGAAAACTCTTTCAGTTATTTTCATTGTGTCTCAAAAGTTGTGTCTCAAAAGAGGAAAATAATTATAATGCCAACAACATCGATGTCAGTGTCTCGTGACGTTAAAGTTCTCTTCTTAATGGAAGTCATTTTATGTTTTTATGTAATAACATCGGAGCACACACTAAAGTAAATCTCTGAACTAAAACTGAACGCATGTTTCCTTTCTACATCATATGGCGTCGTGTTACTTCGTAGAAAGATCTAAAACTTTGAGAGGATGGCAGTGTCATTCTATAAATTTCTTCAGGTATTTAGGTAGTTGACTTTGCTCACAGTAAGTTAACATGCGTTTAAAGGGGAAGAAAAAAAAAAAAAAAAAAAGTCATACTCAAATTATAGACCATAGCAAGGTGTTAATAACACTGCCGTTACAATTTTTTGGGAATTCGTCGTTTTCCACTGAATACTGTTCAATCTTACGAAGAGAACGTAGCTTTCGTTAAGCTCGGCATACACATAGCGACGCGACTGATCGGTTGTCTACAGTTGCGTTGCTACGTGTATACACAAAATCGGCGACAGTCTGTGTAAGTTGCCGACGATCGCCATTATTGAAGATTCAATGCTTACAATACTGGGCGTTTTGGTAACTACGTTAGACTGCACACGTCAAGGCAGGAAATCTCATATATTTGTTCGTTTATCTGGATAGTGTTAAACGTCGTACTCAATAGTGCTTCACTTATGTGACGACTTTGGCTTTGTAGGTGTATGGCGGAAATAATAAAAAAAAAACACATAAAACCCGCGATCTTTGCAGCCACCGGCAAGCTTCCTGTACATACCGACAGTGCGATTTAAACCTACACCGGGATTGTCGAGGGGATCAACGCTCGAGCAACTGACAAAAGTCTAAATATTGGATTGTCTAGATTAATGTTTTTGGAGTCATAGTAATGACATTTTACCAGGTGATCCTCTCAGGTTATCGATTGAGATTGCTTAACAGACAATGTACATTTCTTCATCTGTCATAGGTTATAAAAATGTTATGTAATTTAATAACCTTAGGACATGGGGAATTCTCTTGATTGTATTCATATTGATTGTGTAAGTTGTTGTGGCCGGGCCCATCATAAAAAAAATATCCCATGTTACTTTACAATAGACCTAACCTGCAGTGGTGAAGGCTACAGATTTTTTCTGGAAATTTTCAATTTCATGATGTAGTGATGGGGTTGAGCCAGTGGAACAGAGATGAGTTGAGGTAATAGAGTTGAGAATTAACTGAAAAATCTTAAATATTTTTAAACAGTTTAACCACTGTATAGTGCACGGACATATTTACATTTTACATACGTAGGCTAAATATATTCCGACTACCACCCAAAACGAAGAAAATTATGCTCAAAACCATTTTTTGGGGGCAACTTCCTAAACAATAAATAACTACTCAAAATAAATATATAACTATTTTTTATCTTTATTTATTGGCACGAACACGTGGGGCACGAATTTGACACATCGTTAAATTTTGACCCTTAAGTGGCCTGTTTATCCCTCTACTACTTACTCGATTTTATTTATCATTTCATTTCCATTGATTGTGTATTTTTCTGGGTTTGATTCAAAGCATTTTAACAGTGGATGGAGTTTCTATTCTAAAACTATGTACTTGGTTTCAAATAGTTATAAATCACCGGAGATGTCAACAGAACTGTAACGATCGGGATGGAATTTCGATTAATAGGGATTTAACCAAAGTCTGTATTACAGTTGTCTACGACATAAAAACGCGGGAATGGGGATTTCTTCTGGGTCGATGTGATTTGTACTTCAAAAGCAACCGTTAAACAATTGTACAGTATTTATATAAACAGATCGCGTTTGATGGCACAATTTCGCTACAGAGCTAGGCGACAAATTTGAGGGCTATTGGAATGACTGGATTATACGTGAAATTCACACAGCACAGGAGTGTGGATTCGAGAAGAAATCAAGCGTTGTGATCAATTCTACGTTTCTAAGAAAAGATGCCGGTGGCAGATAAAGATACGTGTAAACAGAAAAAGCTTGGACACGGACAATAAGTTAGGTGAGTGCTGGGTGTATCATCAAGACAAAAAGCCCGTTCACACGGCAACATTTAAACCGGTTTAAAATAATGCCGTGTGAGCGGTTTGATACTTTATACACGACCCTGATTCATTTGTTTCTGAGACGGGCGAGAGATTCACAGTCTTATATAAAGAAAGAAGCATGGCTAAAGCTATAAAAATCAACAAAAAAATTACAAGTTGCTGAATATTCCATGGAATCATTGTCTATCATCTTCACCAGCTAACACATCTACGCAACAAAACTCTCACCACAGTAAGTAACCTCAAAGTTTTTCATCCCACTCTAGCTTCTCTGAAATCGCATCGACTTAAAAGCCGATCTCATTGGGAGTAGAGTGTCCAGTTACAACACACAGACACCCAAACGTTTATTTGTGCAGGTTATAGAACCACCATCAAATTTGTCATGGGAGAAATAACACTTCTACTCTCTCTTTTAACGATTTTGAGCTCTTTCTAACTCTAAGTTATAGATTTAATTTCTCACAGTTTTTATTTATTTTTTCTTAAAGGTAGTAGACGAATAAACAAAACATAGGGTGTCATCTGGACGTTTCTGCTCCGAGCAATCAGACAAAAAGAGCCATCAAACGTAAAATACTCTCTGCCTCCTTCCGTGAAAGCAATAACTCCACAGCTTACCTTGTTGGTGGATTTAACAACCTGTCATAAGAGCGATTAGGCTATATGTCTAATTGCCTGGTGTGGAAATCTCCGAACCCAAAACGTTGCGGAACATGTTGTAACAGTAACATTCTAATCAGGAAGGTTTTACAGTCCAAAAAGAATATCAGTTAATTGTTTGTCGAAATTGGCACGCAGTGGTTTTACAAGAACGTAATTATTACAGTGGAGCTAAAACAAAAATAGATAATGCTGTTCTATTTGTGTAGTCGTCAATAAGATTGTTTCTCTTCTAGTGAGAGGGGAGGAGTGGTGGTGACACCATTCATAAAATGTCAAGGCTTTGCCAATTTCAATCAAATCGATTTTTACACCAAAATCAAGGTTCTATTTCAAACGCCCAAAACTGTGGAACTAAAAGTAGCTACAGGAGGGGGAGGGGGGAGGGGGAGCAGTTGGGTGCTCAATTCTTGGTCCATTGTACATGCGTACTTGTTATGGTTGGCTAGTGTATCCACACCCGTCAAAATGACGTCGACATGCACATTCCAGTGTCTCCGAAGTGTAAACAAATACAATCCTTCCACATCAGAAAAAAATCCATTTATTGTGTTTGTTTGTTTGTTTGTTTGATTGGTGTTTAACGTCGTACTTAAATGTATTTAATTTATATGACGACGGATTCTCAACCTCTTAATCTATTCTACTCAATACGGCGGAAAACCGGGAGGAAACCTCATAAAAACCTCCCCACGATTGCCAAAGTCACCTCGTGTGACTCCCTCATATACCTTAGGTCCACTGGGAGACTTGAACCCGTGCGGTAAATCGAAGGAGGATCTGCAGTCAGACGCACTGACCACTGAGCCACGGCGCGAGCCCCCATTTATTGGTGTGTGTTCAAACTCGACGATTGACATGCTCCTACTCATCTGGACAAGTGTTGTCGGAAATCTTTGAATTTCGGTCCTAAAGAAAACTTACTGTCTTTAATAGCTTGAGTCGAAAATATTGTGTTTCTGTACCACTACACAACAGTTATGTATTTTTACCAACAGGTGCCATAACGTCTTTGAACAAACTGCGATATGCAGTATAGTTAAATGTGGTGCTATATTATAATAGAATAGACGTTGAATAAATCTAGTTTTGTCTCCTCGTTCCAGGAGCAAATCCAAGGTCATTAAAATCTCCTGGAGATAAACAGTTTACACGAGCGGTTACTTGCTCCGTGACTTGAACAGAAAATAAGAATAAGAGAAAGGAAAAATAATTGATCATATCTGTAAATTGTTCAATAATTACTGGAATTGTTCTTTTTAATTTTTTTTTCACAATAATTGTTTTTTTATATCCAGTTTAAATTTACGTCATAAAAGGACAAAATATCACACTGGTCTAAACGCAGGATTTTTGATCTTTGGATCGCGACGGGTTGTTTAATATACCGTTGTACGATTAGACTAAGAGTTAATCAATCATATACTGTCGCCTTAATTAACAAAAAAAAGTCTAATCCACATTTTCATTTTCCTTTCAAGCAAAGAAGAATACAAAATCATAAAGAACAAGCATGCCTCCGGTTCCACTAAAATATCTCCTGGAATAACAATTGTTTGCACGTAAATGTATATAACAAAAGTGTCAAGGCCCACACGATTCTTCAATATAAAGCCAATTAGCGCTCTTAACTGATAAAGTGTTTCACGATTTCTCTAAAAACAACATCCTGGATAATTTGTTGGTGAAAAAGAGAAATATAAAAAAAACATGTTACGGATCTCCACTCCAGGCAAATGCATTTAGTTCAATTCGATGAAGCTGCAACGCCTGGACATAAAAAGTATAAATCTTATAGAAGTGATAATTGTTCTATAAAAGTTTCTCTCTCGTTAAAATGAACGCCTCAGGCATGCTGTAGTTTTTCTCTATATGCCGCTTTGCGTTCAATTAATATATTTCTAGAATTACATTTTTATGGCAGCAAGCATGAAACAAACAAAAAAATAAGCAATAGGATGCTTTGATATCCAGCAACAAAAGGCTTTGTGTTTATACCCACACACGGTCTTTATATTTTTGTATTAAAACAACCAAAATAGTACCTTATGTAAAAATCTGGTGATTGCGTTAGTTTGTTTTCTTACCTATACAAATAGTCAAGAGAGAATGACGTTTATCGGGAACAAATTTTAACAGATTAATTTTTTTACATCAGTGCAGTTATGTCAAGATCCAAAAAACAACCTAAGAAATTCCCTGTTTGCATGATTGGTATAAATACAACATGGCCACCAGATATCCATAATTTGTTGACTGGGTTTTACGCCGTACTTAAGTTTATTTCACACACTTGCCAGCCCCATGGGTGAAGGAAACTACCCTAAACGACACATGTGCAGGCAACACAGAAGACACAACACTACATTTACAGGACGAAAAACAGGACACCACAACAACTAGGCCTTATCACTTGGATGAATTGAATTAAGATTTATCTATTTTTGTACAATAGTTCTATCGAAAGCACCAATATTTTGGATGTAATTTGAAATGTTTCTAGTGTATACATTTCTATGAATATCAGGATTTTTATCCAAGCAATAATGCCACTAATAGTAATATTTCCCTTTTCTTGCTTTGAAGAAGAAACTTAAAATATTTTTTTCCATAATACGAATTCTATACTATAAATAAGTATTTTGTGGCAATCAACTACGAAAGTTGTGATCTATTTGAAAACATAAGAATGGTTAAACGCATTACACATGTTACTGATGTGTTTAGATAAGTAAAAAATGTACCTGATATTTTAACATTCAAACTCTGTGATAAGCAAACAAAAGAATCATTATTATCTGCATATTGAGTCAAAGGAATTTGTTAAAAATTGTTTTTTTTTGTACAGAATGTAAGGTACCAACATTAATACTGGAGAAAGGTCAACTTGAGTAGTATCGATGTCGCTACAGATTGGCCATTTTCTTGTATTGACCGACTATGTGTGTTCAAAATATTTCAAACTCTATCTCGAAAATTCAGACTTCATCTTTTCCTGGTTTAGTCACTTCAGTCACTTCCGTTCAGTGTTCTGACGCAGTGAGCTGGGTATTGGATTGCGCAGGTTTTAGGCCACCTGTCTACTTGTCAGGCCTGTCTTGCTTGTTAGGCTTTAAAAGGCGAGATCTAAGATTTCCGCCAGCTACACGCAATTAGCGTAGTCTTTTGACTGTGTGTGATCTGGTCACAGGTTGCTTCGTTAGGGGTTTATTTTTAATCTTCATGCTTAATTTCTTGATCACATACATGCAGTAATGAAAAACACATTGTTTGTTTGTTTCATTTGTTTTTACGCCGTACTTCGACGACTCTCCATCAATGGGTGAATGAAAAAACTACCAAGGACACTGAAAACATAGTGGTCCACAACAAATCGACCTCCGGATGCCCCTAAACTAAGAAGTTACCAGGGCACAGTAAGCAGCACAAAAAACAGAACACCTTAACAAATCGGCTTTCTAATTAAGTCCAAGACTTAGAATGTTCCCACCCAACCACCCTCCATCAAGAACAGAAAAGTTGATTGCACGAGAGAGAAAAAACTAAGAACTGTCAAACAACGGTGACCGCTGCTTGGCAAAGCGATAACTGGTTACTACAGATACATGTAGATCGAGGGCTCTTTGTATTTTCAGTCCTTATATGTCCTTGCCTACACATTTACCAGTTTCGCTCCCGTTTTGATTGCACTGTTAAAATTGTACATACTTATCTTTAAATTGTATTATCTAACTAACTATGCTATTCCGTTAAAAAAAAAAAACATTTTTTCTTTGCCGTCGGCATTATATAAACTTTGTATAATTGCATATTGTTACGCCCGGAACTAAAGACACAGTCTTAATCGACACTCTTCCGTGCTCTCTGGGGTGTCGGTTTATACAAGTTTTTCTTTCTTGTAAAGCAGTCCTTGCTTATAATTGTTTGTTACTTCATTGGTTTTTGAAATTTTGAAAGATATCAGCTGAAAACTTGAATCTACTGTAAATGGCTGTCTGTATACGGCCTATCCATGCAGATTCATAATAATTTTACTTTTTTTTTACCTGTTCCACAAAATTATTAACAATGATGTATACTGGCTGTATGTTTACGATCAGATGTGTGCACTGGTTAGTTAATAGGTTTCTATAGCTTAGAAATTGCATGACGTAATCACACAACTAATGAAATGGAAAAAGCAATACAATATTTAGTTTCTCTGTACAAGGCCCACATGAAGATATAAAAGTGATTTATGTTACTCTCAAAGAGAATATCGTCTCCAATTTTATGTTAAAAACGGTTTTAGACATTGGTATCGAACGTGTTATTGTTGTGTGAGAGAAAAATTTATCAGAACGAAATGGTTTCCAATGAATGAGAAAGCTTCACACCAAAATATTTGTTCTGTAGTGCATGAAATATATATTGAATGCTACACAATACGTTCGCATCAAGGACAATGATAACACCAAAGGTAATTTTTTATTATTAGCGAAAGGCTTTTAATGGGGAGGATATAATGGTCATTAAATACAGAAACAAAAATAAAACATACACAGACAACATCAAAATATTAAAACATTAGTTCATAAGACGTAAACAAATCACACGGTGTTGGTAAAATAAACCCATGACATCGCCAATGATTTGTCAATAAAAAAATGTACATATTCTTCATTTAAACAATAATTATTTAACATAAAATGCACTGGCGAACAGGCACATTACCTATACAAACACTTCTCCTCTACAGTTTATACATGAAACATACACAAACAAAATGGTCAACAACAACAGTTACGCTGTCGATAATATTTCAAGAAGATTGTATATAGTTATTTTAATATTGATGAATGAATAGGCTAAAAGATTATATTATCAAAAACAAACAACCAATTATAATTCTTTACAAGATGTATTAAATACAATCAAATCTTGCGGATATTATATTAAATGCACTAACTATATTGTGTTTTCAGTATTATACAAAGTTGGCATCATGCCCAATAGTAAAAAATAAACAAGAAGCATCTTTTGTGACGTTGCTTGAAAATTAATGCCAGTTTAGGTTGCTACATATACACCGCAGGTTCATTTGAGTGTGTATCACGTGCGATTTGCGAGTAGCTTGGTAATTATAGAACATTGAGAAATCAATGTCATCACATTTAATCAAGCGATACAATACTGTTAAAGACTCACCGTTGTTCAGACAAGCACTAAGCTCATTCCACAAACGAACTACAAATATTAAAAAGAATTCACATTTAGTTGTGCTCTGCCTTGTGGAATAGCCAAGATCGTTGGCATAGCGGAGTCGGTCATGCATGCAAACACCGACCTTTCATGTAAAGCCTTTCGTGTAAAGCTAAAAGTTAATTTCCTTTATAAAACAGTCTATAAGACACTTGGGCACCCTGTTATGGTTCGCAATGCGTCGAATTGAAAGACTTTTATTTCTCCACATTCTTAACACGTAAACTACTACTACATTTCCATTTTTGTCTGTCAAATAAATATTTCTTGGCGAATTCAATTTAAGTGGTCAGAATGATGGTCATTGATTATTTACATTTTCAGTGGTTTTGTTTGTCAGTGTTGTTACGGTAGACACCAAACAGAAAGAAAACGATCAGCGATTTTATATATTTACAATATTTATTGTAAAATAAC
>JAVFBZ010047977.1:0-10360 GCA_032466195.1 Katharina tunicata
AATAAAATACAACATAAACAACAAAACAGAAGTCTAGGTTATTACCCAAACAAACAAAAGGTGGAAATAAAAAGCATTACAGTGCCTCCAATTCTCCTATTGTGTGTTATTGTTGTGGTAACGCAAAGTACAAAACAACTTACCCACAATGCCCTGCTAAGCATCATACTTGCAGCAACTGCTCTAAATTAGGACATTTCCATTCAGAATGCCGTTCCTCAACCACTAAGTCTAGCGGTCGTTTGGTCCAAGTTCTAAATGAAGAAACCGATGTCACAGTCCCACACGTTACTGTACCCCTACATCCATGTGTGAAAAAAATAACGTACGATCTTACAATTGGGCCTTCACTCCAAGTCGACACCGGTTCTCCAGAATCTATACTCAACTTTCATACATAACGGAATATTTGCCTCACACGAATGCTCACATCACTGATATCTCGATAAGACTCCAATCAATGTAGAAGGTATTTTAACAACCAAGGTACCTTTCAAAGGGAGGCCTACTACAGAAAAATTTCATGTTGTTGAAAAAGGTGATTCATTAATTGGGCTCGTTACGATACAGCCTTAAATATGAAAATATATCCAGTGTCTACAACTATACCTACAATGGATAATAACGACCATACTTCTTCAACAATAAATCGTATCTCAACATTTGAAGTCGTGAAAACTGAATATCCTTCAGTATTTAATGGTAAAAAAAAGCCACAAAGTTCGAACATCGTTCGGTACTATAAAAGATGACGTCATTCCAATAGCTCACAAACCACGACCAGTGCCATTTACAATGGTGAATGTAAGGAATGAACTTGACAAGCTCCATGTCGATGGATTCATTGAACAATTTGACCATGTTGAGTGGAACAGTCCCTTGGTAATAAGTAGACGTAAAAACGGGAAAATTAGAATTTGCATTGACATTCGATCAGTAAATTAAAACATAATTCCATTGAAATTTCCTCTACCTAACATTGAAACCTTACTTACTCGTACCTACGATAATACTCCAATCAATGTAGAAGGTATTTTAACAACCAAGGTACCTTTCAAAGGGAGGCATACTACAGCAAAAGTTCATGTTGTTGAAAAAGGTGATCCATTAATTGGGCTCGATATCATTACAGCCTTAAAAATTTAAATATCTCCAGTGTCTACAACTATACCTACAATGGATAATAACGACCATACTTCTTCAACAATAAATCGTATCTCAAAATTTGAAGTCGTGAAAACTGAATATCCTTCAGTAATTAATGGTATAGGAAAAGCCACAAAGTTGAAACATCGTTCGGTACTAAAAGATGACATCATTCCAATAGCTCACAAACCACGACCGGTGCCATTTTCAATGGTGACTGTAAGGATTGAACTTGACAAGCTCCATGTCAATGGAATCATTGAAAAATTTGAAAATGTTGATTGGACAAGTACCTTTGTAACAAATAGACGTAAAAACGGGAAAATTAGAATTTGCATTTACCTCCGATCAGCAAATTAAAACATAATTCCATTGAAATATCCCCTGCATAACATTGAAACCTTACTTTCGTCTACTCCTAAACCAGCCTACATAGTCAAACTAGAAATGAACTCAGCTTACCACCAATTTCACCCTGAATACAATACAATGAAGTTGTGTAATTTCACTACTCCCTTCGGTTTATTTCGGTAAACCCGTGGTCCTTATGTTTAAGCTGACCTCCCCGGTTTATTAAAACAAAATGATGGATATTATTCTCTCAGGCTGTGAGAGGACATACTGGTTTTTAGACGACAATGTTGTTATCGGAAAAACTGAATCCGATCATGACATCTACCTGCGAAAAGTTTCAAATCAATTAAAACAACATGGTTTGACCTTACATGCAGAAAGTGTTCGTTCAAGCACTCTTCCATGGAATGGCTTGGTTTCACAATTTCCACTCAAGGTATGCAAATGACTTCTGAAAACATTGATGCCGTTAACAAACTTCTACCCCCTTAAAATGCAAAAGACATTCAACACATGTTAGGTCTCTTCAATCACTACGCCAACTTTATTCTTGATTTACTTAAACTGGTTCGAAATGACAACCCATGGATATGGACTGAAGAACAAACTTGTGCTTTTCAAGACTTAAGAAATTGCCTCACCAATTCCCTGTTCTGGCTCTGCTCCGACCAAACTTACCTAATATAGTTACTTGTGACGCCTCTGATTATGTATACGTTAGATGCCGAGCTATCCCAATGCCAAGGAAATGGTGAAACACGACCTGTTGCATTTGCATCCAAAAAAAATACGGATTGCGAGCGGAGATACAGCACGGGTGAAAAAGAAGCCTTAGGTTGTGTGTGGTCAGTAAAGAAATGGGACCGCTATTTACTAGGAAATCATTTTAAGCTCCTCACAGATCACCAAGCTGTGGTTAATCTCCTACAATCTCCCAATCTTTCTGTTGAAAAACCTGCCCGGATTACTCGATGGGCAGCTACATTACTTGATTATCACTTTACAATGGAATACAAGAGAAGAACAGCAAACGTTGTTTCCGACGCGTTGTCCAGGCTACGTACTCAGCATTCCACCGGAAACAACGACAATTAATTTGATACGCACAGGATTGATGGAACTGTTTTCGCTGTTGATTTGCGTCCTGCCTCCATGGTTAGCCCCGAAAAACTTTCCACAGAAACCAATAATGACACTCTAAAACTTATGCTACAATACATGCAGCATCCCTAGCCGACCAATCGGCTTAGTACAAATATTCTTCTATACTGGCATATCCGCAATGAACTATTTATCTTTGGTGAACATTGTGTTGGTCGTGGAAATCGAGCGGTTATCGACATGAGTTTACGCAAAGACATACTCAATCTATCATGAAGGACATATGGATATAGTTAAAACAAAACAACGCCTTCGAAATTGTACCTATTGGGGAGACATTGCTATTGACATCCAAGGACCATTTACCTCTGCCCCACATGGCATGACTTATCTCAATAATTTGGTAGATTACCAGTCTACATGGCCAGAATCATGCATGTATGACTGACAACTTGACGTTCTCTGGTGTTATCACTTGTCTAAACTCAAGATTTGAAATTCGGGGAATTCCGAAATCCATAACTACTGATAATGGACCTCAATTTGTCAGCCATGATTTTTTTCTTTTCTTACTAACAATGGTGTACATCATATTCGTACACCCAACTACCATCCTATAGCTTATGGTGCTATTGAACGTCTCAATGGTACAATTAAGAACTTGTTACAACCCAATGTTAAAGATGGTAAAACTTGGAAAAAATCCCTTAAAGATATTCTTTATGTAATAAGGTCGACACCGCATGCTTCAATCTCATGCACGCATTTCTTCTTTATGACAGGCAGATAGATGAGTGCAAAATAAAATATGTTAAAACCCGAACTATCAAGTTCTGTTAACCATCCAAATGTGAATACTAGACTAAAAACAAAGTCTAAAGACATGAAATCTTATGATAATGCTAATAATGTATCGGAACATGACTTTAAAGTCAACGATGCTGTAAGAATTCGGTTGGTATATTGAAAGACGGTAAACATAAATTAACCAGCAAATACTCCGATCCAATACTGATTACAAAAATATTTGGTAACATTGTAACAGTTCGTGATGGAAAACGATGCCATGTCAAACGGCTCGTTAAATGTTTACACCCAGTAAAGAATCCTATAGTAAGAAGTTTCTTCCATCTATATGGACCAAAAAATGGACAAATCCCTCCGGCTACGCTTCAAACTAATCCTAGCTTGAGGAGATCTCAACGGACAATTAGACAACCGTAGTATCTTGCTGATTTTGTCCAGTAATCATGAGTAGTAACTTAATTAGTATCTACGGATTTTTGGTTAAACTCAGTTTGGAACAAAAGATAAATCAAACAACTATTAGTGGTAAAATGTAAGATTTCTAAATGTATAGGTATTATTCTTCATATATTTTTTTAGATTGTCTAATTACTTCTGTTGTTTGGGGAGTGTGGTGTGGCTACATTATTAATTCATTTAGAGTTATTCCCCTTTAATGTGGCGGGAGAAATGCTTTCCCTTCCGCTACAGGTTACTCCAGACGTGTCATGCGCGGCCCTGCCAAACGGTAGGCCATATTGTCAATACGGATTGGCGACATTCTAGACCTTGGCGGGGGAGAGAATATTGCCAATTTCTGTGTCACTCGCAACCCTGGCGGGGACGAGAATGTCGCCAATTCTTTTGACCTTCTAGACTTTGGCGGGGACGAGAATGTCGCCAATTCTTTTGCCATTCTCGACTTTAGCGGGGACGAGAATATCGCGAGTTCATTTTCCATTCTCGTCATTGGCGGGGTCGCCAAAGTCGTGAAGGGCGAGAAAGTATTGCGCTGGGGCAATTTGCGAGGTCGAGAAAGTACCCAAGAAATACTCTACTTTCTCGCCCCCGCCAAAGGCGCGTGTGAATGCTTAGAATCTCGCTCTTGGCGGGGTCGAGAAAGTCGCAATTGACGAGATGGAACAAATGAAATCTCGACTTTCTCGCCTTTGGCGGCATTCGCGTGGATGAGATCGTCGCCAAAGTAGGAAACTCTCGACCTCCTCGCCCCCGCTAAAGTCGCGACGCGAGAATGGCGAGATTATGAAAAAACGAATATCGTCTTTCTCGTCTGGCGACCTGGGTGGGGGCGAGATTGTAGCGGTTTGGCAATGTTCCCACCCTCTGCCAAAGGCGAGACTATGTATGGCCGCAATCAGCCACCATAAAAATCTCATACGATATAAACGGAAAACGAAAGTAACATTCTGCGAACTACGATTATTCAGAACACAATATGCAACATATAAAATTTCTTTTCAAATAATGCTAACAACTTGTGTTAGTTGTGCACCCAATGTGACTGAAAAAGTATAAGTTTACATTTGTCTAGAATTCCCAACTGAGACAGGTACATGTGTAAAATGTCAGACACCAAGGTTTACCTAAACGTCGCCAGAGCTTTACAAATATGTTTAGTTCTGACACTATGGACTACCAACTCAGCAGTTGACGTATGTGAAGAAAACCAGTACTGGGATTCTATACAGGAAAGATGTTCAGAATGTGAAGGAATCTGTCAGGTTTACGATAGGACGATACACAAGGATTGTCAATACATCTGTTTTCAAGGTATGTGTACTTGTATAATGTTATGATCAACCGTACACTGAAAGGAAATGTAGATAGTTTTTAAGCAGAAAGTGCCTTTGTTCTATCAGTAGAGTTTATAACGCTCTTTATAAGTAGGAATAACACATTGGTTACACACTTTGCTTTTTGAAAGCAAATATGCAACAAAGCCGGGGAAATGTTTGTCCGGATCTGTATTCACCTGTAAGTTAAAACATACAAATATCGTTAGTGTAATGAGCTTAAATAGAAATGTCATACCATTGTAGCCTATCCTGTAATGTCGCTTAGTGTAATACAAACGCTTAGTGCAACATTATTACACTTAGCGTTGCAATTGCAACCCTTAGTGTAATACATATTACACTAAGTGTTGTTATTACACTAAGCGGCGTTACACTGTCCATAGCCAGCTTTAGTTCATATCATATATACAAATGCGTGAATTGTCTTGAGACCTACGTATTTTGACTACATATATATTTAAACTATAATATCAGGTTTTTAGGATATAACATGTACACTACAAGCTTTGGCTAACAGTCGTAATCAAACCTTCGCAAAACTTGCAATTTATGGCAGAATAATAAGACCCAGCGACTTGTTCTGCTGTCAGCTTTGTATCGGTATCTTATTTCCAGGGCACAGCACAACATAGCATGCACATCTACTTAAAATATTTCTTGTTGTGTATTTAACGTTACACTCAACATCATTTGTTGCAAAGGATGACTATGTATAGGCGGTGTTAGATGGTAAACAGGCATCTCCCTGGCCAGAGTACCTTTCCAATACATGGTACACACACGTGTTCCAATCTCTGTTATAATGGTTAATAATGTATAACTGCTTGAATATATGAGCCAGAATATTCGTACAGGCTTTGTGTTCCAGGAGACGTTTAATGTCTTCCCATAGGATTGTTGGCCAGGAACTTTAGCCCAGATAGTTTCTCAGCTGGTCATACTGCTGTACTCGCCGAACACAATGTTACGAACGAAAGTCATGTACACCCATTGAAAATGTCCTGGAAGATGCACTTTTCTGTAGCAAAGACAGTCCGGTTTCTATATTTTAGCTCCCATTAAGATGGTTGGACTTAAAAATGTATATGCACTGAAATATTTATATTTTTTTCAGGTTTAAGGAGAGTTTTATAATAAAAAAAATAAATAAAAACTAAAGTGTCTGGCAAAATATTATTAGGTGGATGTGTCAATCAGCTGTCATAACTGAGTCACACTTTGATGTACCGACGCTACACCAAGTTAAATGTTAGTTAATTAGCCCTGCCCTCTTCTGCTATTCAAAATCTTGGTTATTACTAGCCTTGTACCAGCTTAATCATTTTAATTTCAAAGTAATTGTCTAAGTTTATGCATAAACTTCAAAGTTGGTTAAAATCAAGACAATCAGAATTTGTTGTAAACCCCTAATTTTGACTGCTTATGCTACTTTAATGTTATAAATACTGTTGCAGATACGAGAATGTGTCGACCGAGTCTGGAACTGAACCAGTTGGCAACGAAAAGCGACACTTATGCTCTCCAGATTTGGCTGACTGTATTATCAGTTGTTCTTGGTATCAATGTGCTGGGCGTTATTTTCTGGCATTTCTACAAAGCGAAAAGAGACAGACCTGTACGAACTCTGAAGAACACTAACATTGTGGAGAATGAGTGTAAACGTCTCTACGGTCTCGTTATATGAGGGTGGTAATAACCAGGCAGGCAGAGATTTCAAATTAATCCTACTCTGCGGCTTTTAGCATACCGAGCACTGAGAAGTAGTCCCCATTTCAAATATGGAACAATAGAGTTTTGTCTGTCTTGGTGTAGGCCTACCATTACTGTTAAGCCATTTTTACTTTCTCTTTGTGCAAAATAGAGTTGGAGTTGTTGTGGGTCTACGTGTGACACACATTCAGTTTTGCGACTATGATAAATACAATATTAATATAATTCTAATTCTTTTGGGCTGCTCAATTGACGAAACAAGAAAAAAAACATGCTTGTATTACTCAGTGTCACGCGCTGTTGTTGTCTGGTAAATTTAGTAACTGGTTTACAAATACAGTTGAATTATTTTGGAAACGAAAATCCCTGTAAAGATTAAATTATTTGCGACAAGCTTCTCTTTGTCTCAGTTTAAGTCTTAGTTGCAAAAGTTAACGTCATAGGTTAAAAGGGCCTTCCTTCAGCCAAGCAGTATAGTGTACGGTCGTGGAGACTTGGGCTATTTATTACAATTCAATTCTTTTTTATTACACTCAAAGACCACTCAGGGGGGCACGAGGGGAATACATTGTTATGGCGGTATCTTAAATGTAAACAATATAAACATACATCTTACATTCTTATACACAATAGTTAATGAAATAATTGTACAGTCATTGTCTTTCCTTCATCATATGAACACGATACATTGGTTGTAAAGGAATCATAGATTGCTTTGTGGATCACTAGGGTCATTTGAAGTGGTTATTTTGAACCCAATAGTAATGTACGACACAAGGTTAAGTAATATCTTTTATGTGTACTTTGGAACAATTCTCTAATTTGAATTACACTTGGTCTTAAATAACCATATCTTGAAATATATTGTTGTCTATAGGATTTCAATTTAGGGCAAATAAATAAGAAATGAAATTCGTCACCGATGCATGCTGTTTGTTTGACATAAATTACAATAACGTTGATTAATTGGTACATTTCGCCACCTTCCAGTTTCTATTGGTAATCTGTGACTGGATGATCTAAATTTTGTCATCAAGAATTTCTTAATACGTATCCAGTCCAAATTTGTCTTAAACACAATTTTGTAACTGAAGTTGCCAGTTCTGTATATACTGGTCTTTTAGAACTTGCTCGACGGATTTAATCAAACAGGCAGCATTGTTTACATTCTGGGTTTCCCATATATAATTAAATTTTGTTGAAAACAATATTTGTTTAATCTTTTTTAGCCAAGAAAATTCAAATGCATGCATATTGGCGAATATAAAACGATACATCATTGTGGACAACTTATTCCGATCGTCTTGAATAAGCCTTATCCAAAACGATAACATCTTTACATACACATTTATATACAAAGAGTACTCGCCTAATTCACCATAAACAATTGCATTTTTAACTCCCAAAACATTCTTACAGTATTTTAAATGGAACCTTTCAACTATCTCTAAATTTTCATTGCCCCAAATTGCAGAACTATATACAGCAATAGGTTGTACCATCTGCTTGAATAATTGCAGCTGCATGTCAACTGGTAAATGAAGAAAGTGTGATTTTCTTTTTAATCCAAATAACGCCTTGTTTGCTTGTGAAACCATGCTTTTCTTAGCAGAGGTATATTTACCTGTTTGCTTCAAAAGGAGTCCCAAGTATCGGTATTCACTAACGCCTTCTATGTCATGGCCTTCGAAGTAAAATTGTGGTATATTTTTTGCAAACGTTAACCAAACATTATAACTTTTGTCTTGTTTACATTTAATTTGAGTTGCCAATTGTCACAATATGATTCAAAGACAGACAAAGCATTATTAATACCAAATTCAGTTTCAGCAAATTAAACTGTATCGTCCGCGTATAACAGTAGCATGATTTGTACCAATATATCAAGAGTATTTGTTATGTCGTTAGACAGAATTTTGAGTCCTTCGACTCTATTTGTTAACATAAATGTCTTCAAGTCATTTAAATAAAGGGAAAACAATAATGGAGAAAGATTTTCTCCCTGTCGTACACCGACTTCACAGATAAAAAAGTCACTGCTCATATTTTGGAGGGCAACACATGATTTGATAGATTTATACATATTTTTAACAATTCTTAGACATTTTCCATTTATACTTTCTGATACAAGTTTAAACCATAACCCCCCTCTCCACACAGTATCAAATGCCTTTTTAAAATCAATAAATGTACAAAATAACTTGTGTTCACGTTTGTTAAAATATTCTATTATATGATGTAAAACAAATATATTATCTAAAACTGAATATCCATTCCTGAATCAAGTTTGACATTCATTTATTGTACAGTTGTTTTTACAATAATTATTTAGTCTTTCATTAATCACAGCTGTAAATAGCTTGCCAAAAACTTAAAATAGAAATCGGCCTGTAATTAGAAGGATCATTTATAGAACCTTTGTTTTTTTTTATAAATTGGCCGTATAATCCCTATTAACCAGCTTTTAGGTACATTGCTTGTATCAAATATTATATTAAAAAGTTTATGATATATAGTAAGCTTAATATTCTTGGTGTCTTTAATATATTCGTTTATTATTCTATCATACCCAGACGCCTTATTATTTTTCAGCTTATTTATTGCACTTTCTATTTCATCTATTCTTATGGGCATATCAGTTTCGTCGTTTTGTTCATATTCATAGTCTTTTGTAAGATCAATCGCTTTTGTATCATCTGGGTTCAATTTATTTATGTTTTTGAAATAGTTGTACATAGTTTCTAATTCGACAGTATTGTAAAAACTTTAGTTTTTTCTACACTATAGTGTATATGCCTATATTAAGGATTTTCCAATACTCTTTTGTTGTTTGTGTTTTTAATTCACGTAATTTCACTATATAGCTTTCTTTATATTTCTGATAACATAAAAGGAACATTTTTTTTATATTCCTTCCTACATGATTTCAACTCATTTTTTTTTTATCGTTTTTATATGCCCTGTATTTATTTTTTAGTGACATTAATTATTTTCTTTTAAAAAAAAACATTGCTTATTCAACCAAGGCTTGGACCCATTATCTTTCTTTCGGCTTCGTATTTATTACACCAAACATTTTTTTAGCACTGTCTAAGAAAGATTCAGCAATATTTTGTACGATCATATCAATTTCTTTCTTCTTATCAATGTCTGTTAATTGAGATTCACTTTCCAATTTAGTAAGATTATCGTATATGTCGGATAGTTTATCTGTGTTTAGATAATCTGTAAATTGGGGCCCCATAATAATAAACTTTTTAAAAATCTTTTTTTTATTTTATTTTTTAAATAAAAACAAAAAAACATAACAATGACATATTTAACTGGTAAAAATTGAAACAACAATTAATACTAAGAAAACTGCTTAGAACTAAAGTCATAATAAATGAGAATTACACAACAATCAGTTTCTTTATGCCATATTCAAAACATGAACAGTATTTTTA
>JAVFBZ010047988.1:0-10359 GCA_032466195.1 Katharina tunicata
TGTGGTTTTAGGGCCGCTTCCCTGGTATGGATTTCACGGCCCTTCAAATCACGTCATTTTATTTCCTTATATTAAATTACAGTTTTGTTGTTTTCATTGCCATATTAAATATACAAAAAAGAAAAAAATATATAACAGCTTTATAATGGGACTTGGTTCTATTCACAGCTGAACAGAGTTTTCAGTTGTTGCTTTCAATCTCCTGCTGATTCAGCGAGGCCATGCAGTGTTCGCGCCCACTGTTTTCTCACGAGAAGTGACATCTCAACTATGTGAGAGTAGATCACTTGACTGACACAAAGCGTTAGTTTGTGAAGTCCTTCTTGGCCCTGCTAGCCAGAGACTCGAGTTCGAATCCCGGTGGAGGCAAGCACAATTTTCTTTCTCTACATTTATACAAAAATACATAGTATTCATTTTGAAAGAAAATATTTAAAAAATAATGCAAATGGATCGCATAACGGACTGGCTTGGATACCACGTGCTCTCAAGACAAGACATTCTTGACGTGACCTAATTTACCTTTCTAAAAGTGAACTTCCATTTCAGGCGGTAATGTACGTTTAATTGGCGTTAGTTGATTCATATTAACTTGTTATTACAACGGCTCTATTATGTACCATGATTGTATTTATTCCTAAACTCACTAGAGTCTTGTATGGGTAAACAGATAGCCGCATAACTGCAAATTATTGTATTCCTGCGCTTATGCGCGAGTACAGATACCCGACAATGTCGTGATCATTAATTGAAATATTTTCTGTCAAGAAAATATATCACGACGCCGACATGATCACGACATTTTTATCACGAGTCAACAAATCACGTCAGGTGGAGACGCTCCCTAATTAGTCACTCTCTTGCTTGTATGAAAACCATATATGTTTGGAAACAAGGGGTGGGGGTGGGGTTACGTGAGGAGCAGACCTGCCTACCCAGCGTATTTTGTACGCCAAAAAAATGTTCAATACATAAAATACGCCGAAGACGTGAAATTGTACGCCAAAGTATATCTGAAAATACGCACAGGAATTAAAATTCTACGCAATTATTTAAAGGCACCAAATATCAACACAGGTCGGTGACATTCTGCGGCCCATAACATATTTTCATGAGTTTTATTCGAGATCAAACGATCTGCCAGTTTAATAGCTCTCATTCATCGATGTCATTAGCCAGCTAAATATTATTTTATCCCAAATATGGTTATTTAGATAAAAGGGAGCAAAATTCAATCGAATGAATCTCGGTCACTACACTGCAGGCCACGATTTGGCGGCCCTGCAACCAGCATGTATGGGGGAATGTAATTGACCTTGCACGAGGAGTGGTGCAGTATTCATGTTTTTGGGCTGGCTGTTCCGTTTTCATAAAATGGCGACTAATGTTATGTTTCTGCTTGCTGTTATCGTGTACATAAACGCCTTTTCTGACTTTACTATACGCAAACTATACTTCACTATAGGCAGTCTGAGGCTGTCTTCAGAAACAGGCTGCAGTACCGAATGAGTTAAAAGGTAAATACAAGACACTGTCAATATAATATATTAATGTGTACTCACGAACACTCAATGATTGTTTATGAATATTTTTGCAGTGTTTAACTGTAGTGACAAATAAAAAAAAGGAAAAAAACTGTTTTGGATATAATATATAAGTTGACCTTGCTTTGTTCAAAATAAAAAATAAGGCCAGGTATACTTTGCAAAATGTATAAGATTGAGTTATCCTTGAGTTACAGTAACGTGAATTTATGTCTAAAAAAAAGTGAAGATAAATTCAAGTAGCTCAAGGATAACTAGATGTTATACATTCTGCCATGTTAACCTGGCTTTCTTTTCATTTTGAACAAAATTTTGTCAAAATTGGCTCTCACATAATGTACAGAGGCAGCCCGGACCTCCGCCATTATGTAGAGCCTAGGCGGTTTCCGAAACCCTTGCCGGCTACTTTTAGAAATCAGCCTCCTGCTTAAAAACATATTAAAAACCCTGAGCTTCCTGGTGCCCTGGACTTGGCTAAAGGGCAACATGAAGCTGATTTGTTACTTTGTTTTGCATCTTGTAATTGTCCTGTTTTGTCTTTATTTGTTGTCAGTAATGTCTAAGGTAGTTATAGTGAAATCACATGTACCTCGAGTACAGTGTAAAACTATCAAACAAACATACAGATAAATGAATAGAATTTAATAAAAAGACACATGTTGAATTTTATGCAGGGGGTTTTCATTCAATATCGAGCTGGAGTCCTTAACCAAGATTTTTTTTTTAATCACCTCATTTTAAATATAAAATAAGAAAATACACTTACAGGTCAGAAAATACACTGAACGGTCAGGACAAAAAAAAATATCAAATAAAAAAAATATACACTTAATGGCCAGAAAATACTCTCCAAAAAGATTTTTTATACACCTACATGTACACTTCTTCTAGGGTAGGCAGGTCTGGAGGAGGGAAGATTAACAAAATGATTGATGACATGAAGTCAGGAACAATTCCAGAATGTTTTTACATTGGCTGATGAGGATTTAATGAAGCTTTTTTTCTGAAGCAGAGACTGGCAGTGTGTTTGTGTTATACAATTCCACATACGAAAACGTACCCATCGCTACATGATCCAATTGAAGTTGGACATGTTTTCAATCATATCCGCGTTTACTTGCGCTTCAGTGTAAATTTAAGCACTTGCTTTTTAACAGTATATATATTTTCCATATCTGGGCCCTAAATGGAAATGCTTTATATGATTTGGTAATGAATAAGGTTAAAAATGAAACATTTGTCTGTGGCAACAAACTATGTGGGTAAGGGAGCTTCTTCATAAATCGCACGAATTTCACTCACATAAACCCGCACAAGCGATGCGAGCTGGGTGCGATTCGATAGCCTTCAAAAGGCGAGTGAAAAATAGTCTGGTTAAACAAAGAAGCAAACCAGCGTGACACCCTGTTGTCTTTTGCCATGTTGGAGTCACGTGATGGTATTTCGCCAGAAACTTCTGCTGACAACTTGAATTTGAACTTTCTATAGTTTTAATGAACAGAGCGGAATGTCACTTGTATTTAACATAATCCAACTATCAGTAATTAAAGTTCTGGCACCACTGTGTCTTTTTTTGGAGATTAAATGATTCTAAAAGTAATGGCTTTTCAACGTGCCAACGTGCACATGTTTTCCAAATTTTCCATTTTATGTAGAAGAAAAAATTGGGCATGTGGTTTAATAACTGGATTGTGTATATTAATTGTAGCAGTCAGTTGCAAGGGACCATTAAAAAAAAATCCACGGTCTTCAACAATAAGCTGTGAAAACCTCACTGCTCCCGTCTCTAAACAGCCAAAGTTGTACGTGTAAAGTCAAGCAGGTATCCATAAAGGAAATCCGATGTCACATTAGATTACCCTCTATCTAAACTCACTTGCGTGTGCCAATTGATTATCTTCACTGTTCATATTTTTGTTTTTGTTGGGCTAAAAGTAATTGTTCACTGAACAATTTTCAAATTATAAGACAACTGTTTAAATAGAACCCTAAACATGACCCCGACAGGGCAATGTGAATACTTCTCGATAACCTCTGTCTGTGAGGATCTTCTAACCAAGGCAAATCAGCCATTGGCGAGGGGCCTTCTAAACCCCTGCCACATTTTTTGTTTGAGTTTTCTTCTGTTTGATACTATGTTATATATTTTAGTATCTAACTTTTTTTTATATATAAAAAAAACATATACATTTAGAAAAATAAATATTATATCGAATCCTCAAATTAGAGCTAAAAATATAGTTATATTAAACGTGCTAATTTCCATAATTATTTTGCACAACAAATCTATTGTCTACAGTAATTTTTTACGGTAAGGTTTGGCCATAGAAAACAGGTGTAGGCCTACTGTACCAAATTAATATATATTTTCTTATTTCAACATAGCTTTTAATTTGTGAATCCTATTTTTTGGGGAAATCACTAATTTTTGGTCCAAATGTGACTGAGTTGTCAAATAAGTACTGCACTATTGCTACATCAGCGCTGTACGTTGTTTTTTCTTTCTTACTTTTTCATTCACTGCTACCACTATTGTATAGAATATCGATATGAAAAGTTTGTCACTGCAGGCCTGGAAATAATTATTTGCAGTCTGCCTGACAAAGTGTCCGGAACGAACTGATTGGTGCAGGACATTTTCCGAAATGTGCAGGACATAGGAAGTCAATGATAAGCCACGCACGCGGTATTGAGTATTATTAGACAGCTCGTTTTTTTACAAAGATATTAGGCCTATATCATATTAAATTTGAATAAATATACTAAATCATGCCAGGGCTTTATAGGTTTAATCAAAATCAACATTTTGAGTTTTATTTTAGGGCCGTATTAGTTTTTTAAAATATTTTTACAGCCAATACATAGCATTATGGAGATTATTGTTTATGACCCAGATCTCATGAATTCCAAGATATCTTTTTGTCCTGAAATTTATCTTTCCTCAGTTTCAATTTTTAAAACTTTGTACTCTCAAACGTCATTTTTATCAAACAAGCTAACAACTAAACTAACCCAAACCTAATTTTACTTCAATATAAAAAATATCTTACACAAGTAATTTGAAATTATCTGTATTTATGATTTTTAAACAAAGCATTGCTTTGAAAGGAAAAAAAAAAGGGAGGAAACAAGTAAAAAAAATTCTTTTATTTAGCTATGTGGTCGTATTCACTTGCCTATGAACCAAAATTTGGACCTTGCATTAATTTAAGAAAAATGACTGTAAATAGCAGTTTCAAAGTTTAAATGATGTTCATACCATAAAATGTCTGTGATTACTTATGACCTGTCTTAGTAAGTTGTACCATTCTGAAATTCGATAAAAAATTACGTTCACGAAATTTGGTCACTCTATGATGCAAATGGTGCAGACAACTGACACTAGTAACTGGTCGATGAATTTGTTTAGTTTTTTCGAGGAATGACATTGTCTCTGAAAAAAATTAATTACTGATTTGGTATTATTGGACTTTTGAGTTTAACAGCCAAGTATTGTTACTTTATATTTTGTTGTCGTTTCTGAAGAAATAATAAAAATTGTAGCTGATGATTACAAGGTTGCTAGGGACGCAGCCATTTCTCCTGTGGTTTATGGATTTTCGGGAGAATGTAAAATAGTCTATTTTTGGATTCCCGTCCTGCTGGTAGATAATCGCCTTGCCTAGTAGTGAGGAAGTTTTGATCCTCTAAAGACAGGATTATTCCGTTGAAATTCATACTGTTTTCCGGCCAAATAGGATTATCAAGTGTTTTATAATGGTCACGATTACTCAACTGGCGCTCTGCCTCATTTATGTAACCCTTTCTTGCCATTATAACCGTAGCAGACCATTATCAGCTGGTTTAATCCTGATTTTGACGAAGCTTACAGATAGGCTGTCTTTCTCCAATGGTGAGATTAGGTTTGATTTTAGTATTGACAACAACTTGTTCAAAATCTGTATTAAGTTTTGCACTACTAGCAGTAATCTCGGGGTCAGTGATTGGCGGTGCATAACCATTTTTTTTTGTAAACGTTTTTTGTATACAAACACAATTTAGGTCCATAAACTTTTTTTGTGAATGAAATCATTGAAGAAATTTATTTCTTGGCAAAACACCATATATCGCGTTTTGGAAAAGAGCTCTTCCTATAGTCCTGTTGGTCTAACATCGGAAAATAAACAATAAGATCACTTTCAAGTTTTCCCAGGGTTTATTCTAAACTCATATGTATGTCAATATTCACTATATTTAACTTTCTGCGTTTGTTTGACTAATTTTCTAATTTCACTTTAATAAGCATGTTTGGCTGATTGTTTAGACTTCCCTTTCCTAAAATTGTACTCAAAGTATCTCGCTGGTCTCACTTTTCCTGAATAAAATATGAAAAATCAGTCTTGATTGCCTCATAGTCAGCTATTAAAGTTTCATCTGTACACACAGATTCAGTTGAACCAGAAACTAGGTCAAGATAGTTGAGGCCCCTGGTAGGTTTGCTGACAAACTGTGACAAGTTATTTTCCAGTATGACAGACACCAGCCTCGTGGCATTTGTGTCCAGCAGTACTGATCATTGTAGATCACTGACATTGAAATCCCTGAAGATCATTGTATGTTCCTCAGGGCCTAGTTCCTAAACGGATATCTTTCAAATTCAAGCACATTGTCCACAGGACAGTCCGGGGGCAAACAGATGGACGATAAATAAAGCTTATGGGATTTTCAAATCAGATCCTCCACCTGCACTCTTTCAATATATGTATCAAGATCGCTTCGATTTTTGCAAGACATAGCGGGAAAAAGTAGGGAATATGGGAATCTCATTGCCGGAAAAATGGTAGTCCAAGCTGCCATTCCGGCAGGACATTTTGGCAAGACAAGGGCAAAAAAAAAAACTCAGATGGGTGAAAGAAACGTAGAAAGGGAGAGTGAACGAAATAAATGTCAACGAAATAGACAGCCCAGTAACTATACGGCGCCAAGAAGAGTCATGTATATTTCACTCATTGACAAAATATATGGTGACGTGAATGTAAGCCGTAAGGGTAATAGTGCATGGCAGCCAGCCTCACTTGTCACAGCTGTCTATGGCCGTCAATTATAGTACATGCATTTATCTGATACATGTCTTACAAATAAAATCTTGAAAATTCACCACCTTTATATATTGACAAACATGTTATATGTTTGTGATCTCCCCTAACAAATTTTGAATGGAATTTAAGTTTCCTTGAATTCTGTATGTGAACTTTACCTGAGGTACATGTACAAGTTTTTTTGGGTATCCACAGTAAATAAGTGGCCAAATTCATCGGGATGATCACACAGACGCGACCAATAAATAACAGCAGATCAAGGAACAGATAATAACATTTAATTTTATTATAGCCTAATGCCCATTTGTATTTTATGTAATAATCTTAACATAGGGAGAATTATTCAAATATATCACCCTTGTGTTATTTCTTCTGTGGTTATAAGCCACTGACTGGTCTACTGACAATAGCCTGCAATCCGACTCTTCAAACCTCACTTCATATTAACCTCTCTGTGCATTCCCTACATGTATATAATGATTATGTTCCTTTTGTAGTTGTAAATCAAAGGTATATAAATTTATTTGTAAATGTAGAGAAAGAAAATTGTGCTTGCCTCCACCGGGATTCAAACTCTGGTCTGTGGCTGGCATGGCCAGCACTCTAACCAACACTAGGCTACATGTACAGAGCCTAGTGGTAGAACAAACAATTTTTTTTCCCGGTAAAGGCTGCCAATCTTTCTCTACAGTAAGCACCGACACAGGGACACTGAAATAGTGTATTAACAATCTAGATATTACCATATTTCTTTTGGGGCTATTTGATGTATATACCGGTACCTCTCCCGAAGATGACTTAATATGGTCAAAATAACAAGACCTTCAACTGTGGACGTTTTCCAATTGTCCAATAACTGCATTATTCACATAAAGGTGATCATAGTGAAGACAGTCAAACCCAACCGATGCTTAAAAAGGAGGAAGAGGCAAAATAACCCAGTTGTAGTAAGTTGGATGTACATGTTCCTCTGTGAGAGTGTCATTAGACTATCCACTTTCTTAATGCTGCCTTCTGATATCACATTTTTGTCTTTCTATCAGGACATGTTCATAGCTCAGGAAGATAACAAAGCCATTTGTTCTGTGAAGTGGAACTGTTGTGGATTGAATAAACTGGGTTAGTTTAGGGAGGGTTATGACTGGCCCTGTGGAGCACACTCACTTACACATAGTCTCTGCAGGGGCCTGACTTGCCCAAAATGAACCGCCAGTGAACTTGTGTGCTGGAGGGAGAGAAATACAGAACAAGCTGACTACATATGTTAAGAGTCACATACTATCCACTGGGCTGTGTTATTCTGCCCTGGCTTAGCTGGCCATGTTGTCTGGCCAGCTTTCTGTGGCCCCATCTCATTGCTGAGTGGGTAAATACATGTGATCATTGTTTGTGAGGGCTAGGAGCAATAGAAAGCCGGTCATTGCTCCAACACTCTTGTGTGTACTCAACTTATTGTTGGATTATCTGAGTTCTCTGCTCTTCTGGAAGACTGACTTTTTTTATTAGCTTTAACAGAGAAAAGAAAGACCTACATGTACATGTGTTACTACAACAACAACACATCAAGTGGCATGGATATCTTCACTAACATGTCGCATTAAGAGGGAAATGGGAATATTTTTATGTCTAATTCAAGACTTCAGCTGTAAGAGATTGAGCTAACTTGTTTAGTTTTTTTTGCTCTCCAGTTTTAATTAGTGTTGAGTGAGAGTGTACATGTATATAAGGATCAGATAATAACAAGAGGAAACCCTCTGGGATTTGTATGACCATCAGGTTTGTAGAATTTACTGTTATTCTGGCCAGTTAACTACAGGTATAACAATTGCTGTAGTTTTTACATTTTTCACTTCTATTTACCATGTTAATTTAGCCTCACTCTCTTCTATCAACACATGAAACAGTTTTAGTTTGAGTTGCCTAAATCTTATGAAAGAAGAGATCTTGGGTCTGTGTTGAAGATTTCTTGGGGGTGTTCTTGTGAGCTTTAATAGGTCTACAGTCACTATTTTAAAGGAGCTACATGTACATGTATGTATGTAGGGCAAAGTGAAACCTATACATTTAAGCCTGATCTCTTCTAGAATGTTGCTTTTTCACTTTATAAGGTTGGCTGCTAGACTCTCAGTACATGTAAGTCTTAAAAAGTACATAATGGATACCAGCTTACTGCGTACGTGTGTATCTGCCATGCATTTTTCAAATGACTGAAACCCCACCACCAGTTACAGTATCAGCATTTTTTTTTTTGGCTTGGTTGGATATAGAATTCAGCTGGTTATTAAGGGTGTGTTCTAGTGCCTTGTGTGTGTGTGTAGTTGTCAAAGATTTGATATACAGAATAACAGTAGACACCTTGCTAAAAGTTGGAGGTATGAAAGACATTAGAGACTGAATGACCCAGTTATCCATTGAGCCATGGTACAGGGGAATAGTTCACTGAAAACCCTCCTGTATTGTTATCTGTTAAGGCTATAATACAGCTATGTCACAGGCTATGGAGAGGATTATTGGCTGAACAAAATAGCCTGGCTGGACTGCTCACAGATTGACTGTCATACTCAGGTATGTTGACAATGTTGTTAAACACCTTGTCTCTATGACAAAGTACAGATATAAGAAAAATGGAGAACACTTAGTTTGTGGGTAACACTTAAGGCACAAAACTACACTATACTTATTCAGTAGAGCTCTGGCCCACGTTACCAGGGTTTGTTTTATAAATATATTGTCAGAACAAGATTTTCAGAATTAGGCGAATAATAAACACATTTGTAGGTAACATATACATTAAATGTGTCCATGTCTTAGTGCTGCCCATAGAGAAAGATTACATTAATGGTGTTTTGCTCTGAGCCCCTGTAGCTCTGCCAGTACAGCAGTGCTCACCTTGTTTCAGTGAGTCATGTAAATTTTCTATCTCTATATTTAAGTGCCAGTGTGGCTACTCTTTATAAAAATATATACCCATAACAACTTGAGATCAAGATCTCTCCAGAAGCTTGTCTGTGAAAGTTTATCGAGAACATGATGGTGATTTATCGGTTTTAATTAGTTGCTCCTTATGTACAGTACGCACAGAAGCTAACTTCCCTCATCGGATGCGGATTGACCAGACTCGAGATTTGACGCACATCGCCCGCGATTTGTAAATGATCATCCTCTGATTGTAGCCTTCATAAAGTCAATTTATTCGCTGCTTTTTGGCAATTATTTACTGAACACGGCAAACACTATTTGTTTCGCCATTATGTCTTAGCAGTTATAGGTGTACTCGAAAACATGAACCACGCAAAGATCTGGCCGTCTTTTAAAAATATGTGAAAGTAATTTTAGGAACTGTGCTAGCCAAAATAGGGCCGCTCATCAGTAATAATTGACCACAAATAATATGTAATAAAAAAGGTGTAATATTGTTTTGATATTATTAATGAAAGAAAAACCTGTGAAATCCATGTGTCGTTTTTACAGCTGTAGTTCGATATTTGGTAGTCGCCTGAGCCCGGCTTCATCCGGGTCGTCCGATTTTTTTTTCACAGTAAAATTATATCATAAACAAATTAAATCAGGTTAGTTTTTCGTTAACTCATTCGGTACTGCAGTCGGTTTTTGAGCAGAGCCCCAGACTGCCTTGCCACTGTCCCCAGGACTCAGCCCCAGACAGCTGTAGCAGCTCAGCCACAGGCGACGTACAGATCTGACACCATTGAAATAAATTAATTATTTCTTGTATTATA
>JAVFBZ010047999.1:0-10358 GCA_032466195.1 Katharina tunicata
CCATTTCCAAGATCTAACAACTTTGTGGTATATTTGTAGAACTAACATTCTAGTTTTGTTTTCTTGCCTGTAACATGTACCATCTCACTGATGAGACAATCTTAGATACATCAGTTAGGCCATGATTCGACCAGAGACTTAATCCATACTTGAGCGACCGAAAAATGTTAGTGTTTTTCTTTTCAAAACCTCAACATTTTTAGTTTTTATTCTTTTTAGGCACATCCCGGAAACAGCTATACCGAATGGCCCGTTAACTAGAAACGTGTCCCAGGGAACAGGGATACAACCCCCACAGTAACTGTTCATAAGGATAGAACTGGGCAGCCAATACCACATGATCACATATGGCATACTCTTTAATATTAAGCAGTTGACTTGTTTGATTTTGGATGATTTGATTTTGTCTTCATAATTAGTCCTGATTGATTCAGTCATGTTATCTATTTGCCTGGCGTGACGTTTGGCTATTTTTATCATCATGGCCGTCATTATCGCACTCATGACAAGAAACACTTCCAAAACTAGATTCATAGTCCACGACAGAAATGGTCTAGGAAACAGCCGCCAAGAACAAGCATTCAACTCACAAAATTTAGCCCACCAGTCCCACATCCACAGACTCTTTACAGATTGAATCGTGTAGTAAATAGGCCCAAACAACCACCCAAGTATAGTGACCAGAGCACAAATGACTTTAAACATACGTGTGTCTGCCTTCAGAGGATACTGTATGGAAATCAAGGAAAACAATTTCACAACCGTAAGTACAGCGTAGAATTCTGTCAAAGACAGGAGTTGAATTGTTAACACAGGCAAACAGAATCTAGGTTGATGGAAATTTCGGTTTGTGGCCATAGTCACCTGGATTATACTGGATATAACTTGAAGCCCCACTAGGAATCCTGATAGAGCCGTGTTAACGTCACTCAGTTTGGTTAACCAACCTGACTCAGCAAGTACAGAAGATATCAACAGGATTAAACTGCTTGAAAACAAGGCCATGGCCACCATACCGAGCAGTACTCCCATCACTATCATTGTGTTTACGCTAATATCGGGTGGGTCGGCACATGAACTATTTCTTGACATATTCCTGATCATGGGCACGTCAATGTTAAACGCCATTACTGAAGTTGGATTTTAATTTTCTTTGCTTTCCTGGAGATTAATATTTTTCTTCGAAAGCCCTAATATGGAATGTCACAACAATTCTTCCATAAAGTTGTAAAACTGTATATATTTTGAGTTGGATAAACAATCAAGCTACTAGAAATGACACACATGTCTATTTGTCGAATAGTATCCTGATGTTGAATCCTTCACCCTGAGAATTTCATTTGACCTAAGATCAGAACTAGATACACATCCAATAGAGTTTAAGGAACACCGATAGTTAGTCTGGTTTTACCTCGATATTTATCCTAAGATTCTCGCCCACTTTGAAGATCTTTTGATATCTACTGTCCCTTTGACAATCCTGTAGTTTTTTTTATAAATAACATCAAATTCGGATCTTTGTTGGACGAAAATAACAAAAACATGAATTGTTTTGTTAGGCTGGACGTAACACAGAACACTGTCTCATTCGATGTAAAGGAAAAGAACCCCGTTCTTGCTCGGAACAATTTAGCAAAAAAACAGCCTCAAATTGGCCGGCCGAAGGTCATCAAACGGTCTTATTCAGATGAAAGGGTTCAGATAAAAACGATATTTCTAGGACCGAGGTATTCAGATAGTCGTTTCTCCAGTAGAGGCAACAGAAAAATACCCTTGTATAAACGCAGATAAAGAAAACAATCTTGGTCTGCAACGATGAAGTTAACAGAGAATTTCCAGAAGAAAGGACACAGAAACACACAGATACACAGACAATCTTGTACGAGTGAATATTACAGAAAACAACTCTTTCGTCGGACGAGGCAAGATGAGATCTGAGTTTCGCTAATGGTTGTCACAGAAAGCATCCTAGATTGTGTTTCCAGAAAAAAAAACTGCCTTTGTCAAATCAAATTTTCTGAACACAACCATGGTCGGATGAGTAAACTGCGTGTGAATGTATACGTTGCTTACCTTATTTTCCTACGGTTCCAAACTTGTAACACACGTAGGCCTATATTGATGACAGAACTCCGCATACATATGACCGAATTTGTCCACCAATCAGATATCTCTACCGTTTGTTTGAAATGCTCTTCAATTGGTGGAGAACTCTCGTTGTACACTGTTCGTCAATCATGGTGCAATCATCCGTGTGATACAAACACATATTATCCGAGTTTATGTAAACATAACAAATGAAGCCAGAACAAACAACTTTGTGGTATATTTGCAGAACTAACAGTTGAGTTAATCGACACGAACACGTATATGTCCTAATGGATTACTGACTACTTCACTTGCCCTCGTACACTCGGTGTCGGTGGAGCACGATGTTTTAAAAGAAAAACCTTAATGTACTGTAACAATTCGCAATCAAAAATTCACGGTCAGTCGAATATTACCTCTTGTCAAAACGGTATTAAGACATCGAAAATATGGGATACGACAGTAGAGTGTAGTACCACAAATTAGTACAGTAAAGTTACTTGGGAAGCTTGGTCTCGGCCCACTGCCAAAGATTGCACTGCCACGTCAGTATGGCGTCAGCTCCATTCACCATACGCTAGTACGATTTTACCAGAATAGATAACTGAATAAAGTGTGCTATAAATTGATCACGATTTTTCATGTAAGTAAAAGAAAAAATACACACTTTACTTCAGCTTTCAACAGTTTTTGTTTTAAGCTGAGTAATCAGCATCGCTGAACTTAAGGATGGACTACCCTTTTGAAGGTCAACATTGTTTTTTTTTGTTTTTATTTGTTTATAAGAACATTTTCTTTTTTGTCCTACATTTTGTGAAAAAGTTATATAAAAATTCCAGTTAGAAGTCGTTAAATTTTAAGTTTGAAAATGTTGATTCAGTTCTTTGCAAGTGTACAGCTGAATGGGTTTTGCACCATTTCTAGCACTTCATTTTTTGTCGAAATTTAATATTTCAACTCCGTTTTCTCGGAACGCGTTTGAGCTATACCCGTGAAATTCGGCATGCTTATTAGTGACATAATAATCTAGTTAATAAAAGCTAAAACAAATTAAATTCGGCTTACTTTTTTAATTATTTATCTTTTAATGCAGATAGACCAATTTTAATAATTCATCTTAGGAAAATTGTTATAAAGAGAGAACTAGGCAAAAAAAAAAAAATCGGGGATATTGTTTACTAGATTATCATAATTATTATAATTATCGATATAAATTATTGCAAATCATGTATTTATATTAGTCATTTATATCGTGTCTCCGAATTATCGATATTAATTATTGCAAATTATGTATTTATGTAAATCATTTATCGATATTGACAAATATCTCTCAATTTTATCGATATTGGTTATTTTAAATTATGTATTTCCTTAAAACATATATCGATATCTAAAAATATATAAATTATCTATATATATTTTTGTAAATCATATGTATTTACATGAATCAATTATCTATAGCGATAAATATCACAAAATTGTCGATATTGAAAAATTGTGTTTCTGGTTTTTGCAGAGGAGTATAATCTCTTGGTCCCACATGTTTACGACAATCACTAACGTAAAGCGGAGAGTTACATTCTCTCTTCGGGTTTTTTCTCGTAAAATTTGTGTTTTCAGTTTTTTATATTTAATTCTAAAAGTAATTCAATGAAATATCGAACAGACTTCAATGGCAGCACAAAACTACATAATCCAATATAATATCACAGATACTTTATTCAAATTAAGTATATAAATAATACAAATTATAATAAGTTAAAGAGATGTACAAATCTGCGTGGCCGTTTTTTGGAAAGATCGCTTTCTGAACTAAAGCTTTATTTTGATTCTTAATCCTTCTGGAAATATATCCGCCCGAGGGTTTTGTATATGTTCAGAAAAATTACATCAACGTAGGAGTTCAATTTGTAATCGCTTAAAACTTAAACCACGTGTTTTTGTTTATCTCCCTGGATACCCGTTTCACGCATGAGCACACGATTACATTATCTAAAGTTAAATTATTGAGTTAATTTATAGGCTGTCACTAAGACGCTACCCAATTTCTTTCCCAAATATATACAATTTACATACCAATATTTCAGATATTTCATAACTTTACATAAATAATTGACAATTCACAGTTTTCAATAAAACTATCAAGAATACAGCCTGGCTAAATGGATATAAACATACAATGATACAAACTTTATGTCACACTGAATAACATACGTATTATGTAGTTTCTCTTGACTATTCCTCATTGTTTAAAGTTATGCATAAAAGAGTCACAACTATTTATGGAAAAAAATTATCAATAGAATAGACTGACAGACCTGTGTACAATGTAACGTCCCATCATATTAACATAGTTGTGAGATAACACGCTCTTATATAGCGGTTTCTCAGTTCAGAAATATGCAGCAGGTGTGAACCGAATTGACGACCTACGGAGAGCGGCACGTTTTAATCGCCACCTACTGGTCAACCGTGCAGTTCTGTAGTTTGGTATGCTATCACGTGATTTGTTATTTAACATATAACACCTATATTGTGCATTACAATATTTATTTTGATTATGACGAGGAATGTCAATGGCTTTTTAACATCAATTAATGGATTTACTGATACGTTTTCTATGCCTAATTCTGCTGTAATTCAACTACAACGTATCTCCTATTGGAGCCGACTTTGCAAACTTCATTCATTTTTGCAATGTATAGGCCTACTGCATGCAAATGTATTTACAACATCATGTTGAGGATTTCTACCTGGCAAGGAATATAAATAAAGACAATATAAGAGTCACCGGTAGAACTAACGCCGGTGAGAGCCATAGTTAGGCTGGAAGGAATTCACCCAACCACTTGGCTTTATTGTCAAAGAATGGATGAGTTGATTGTCCAGGGTAAAAACTCTCGCATATATAGTCCATTTTCTTTTAGCTCATGTTCTTTGTTTGCTTGTTGTTGTTTTTTGAGTTGCTTTTATTATTTTTATAATTTATTTAAGTATCTTGGGGCCCAAAACAGCTTTTACTTCCATCAATCAACACTGAGATAAACGTAATCCACGATGGAAGATTGTATGAATGTTTACTGTTTGCTTAACGCCTCAGGAAAAGAACACCAACCCCAAAACGGCCTGAGTTTCGGGGCTATAAGGGTAATAATCTAAATGTGCAGCAGGTTCGAACTATTGGCTTAACCCTGGTTTGTTAGCAAATTGATGTTTTTGTCAGATGATCGAGTGCTTCAATTTATGTATGGTGAAAAAAAAAACATAGGGAACGGGTAGAGAAATACGACTTCCTCAACAACTTCAACTAATTCAGATGTTTTAAAGGCTATCTCATGAATCGCGTATATAGGCAAGAGAAACTTCGGCCTGACCGATGAAGCCATGTGGGTAAGCCCTGGTGACCCGATAGAACGTTCGCAGAAATGGAACCTTGGCTTTCAATAGCAAGTTAGTTTTCCATATTATTCTGTAAAATTTACCCCATAAATTTAATGCATGCGATAATTTGACTTTCAAACGCACCAGCCATGTTTTCTCCACATTTATTGAAGGGAATTGTTATTTAATTCATCAGTCCCTGATAACTGGACCAGAAATGTGCATAACGGGAGATAATTTGATTCCAAAAATTTTAGAATGTAGTTGGCCAATGCTTTGGGAAGGGCGTAGTGCCATGCTACAGGAATAGATAGTCTACGCCTGTCGACCCCTCCGTTATCACAATTGATTCTCTTCAGAACATTTATTGAAATCAAATATAAAAAATGTGGCTCCAATCAATTTGTTTGTAGCTGTATCCAATAGCAATAACAGCATCTCATTAATTAACTGTTGTTGTTGCACGTAATGATAGTTGCCAGGGAACAAGAAGGTGGCGCCCTCTGGTGCTGTTCCTATTGTCCGCTAAATCAACTCATCTGGAACTGTCTGTAAATTAATATGAAAAGAAATGTCAATGGGTACTTTGCATTGTTTGTCCAATCTTACAATACTCAAAACAAGACACATTGAAACGCAAGAGAAGGTAAGGACAATGAAGTGTAATGACACCACACAATAGCCAGCAATAACAGAAACGGGGTAAACATTGCGACAGAAAGGCTTGTGTGATCTATTAACAGTATGGTTTAAAGTAAATATCTCTTGATTTGTGTATATTGTCGCAATCCAATTATTTCACATTAATCATAAGGTTTGTTTGCTTCGTTATCGCGCTGAATGGTATAGGACGTGTATGACAACATTGACACCTTCAATTCTTTCTGTGCGTGAAGCCCGGGTTGGTAAAGAGCAAACCAGGATCATCGAACTATTGTGTGCTTCTCTAAGGTTTTTACACAGACTGATCGCTAGTTACAGCACATACCAATCCATCTGTTACAGGTAACATGACAGGACCGTCTTACCGCATAGACAAACTGGGTAGTTGCAGGGAGCCCGGGAAAAGGGAGTGGGCGATTTAAAGGGTTATGACTTTACTATAAAAAAAAAATTGCAACAATAAAAAAATAGGTTCTCGTCATACAATAAAGGCAGGGTGCAGTTATTCAAGTAAATTATAGGAATGACACGCCACATGAATAGTTATTACCATGTAAAATTGAATCACTTTTCAGTTAGTTTTTCCCTTTGAATCCTTATAGAGAGTGAATCTTCGCAATTCTTATGCAGGCCAATGGTGTTTTTATACTTGTCACTCATGAATGGGTTTCTTTCATTTGGGTTGTGTATCAAAAATAGAAGAGATGTTAAATTATTGAGTTAAAATACTTCTGAATAATCTTACTTGATATCTAGTTTTTCGCTGCTTTTGACGACCAGAGCGATGTCTTTGCCGTCATCCGGTTGATCGGTGTATATTATAGCTCCGTATTGGCCCCGCGAGAGGAGATATGGGGCGTTTACATCCCAGCTGATCACGAACTTGCCCTGTTCACCGTCTGTGGTTAGGGGAGCGTCCTCGTAATGTTCTAGTATGTAGTTCTGAGTCATGGGGGTGGGAGCATCCGATGTTAACTGAAAAAGGTTAACAATAGGCCTATGTGGTTAAGAGTACAAGGCTACAGTCGTGTCGCTTTGTAGGAATATATTTATTAACTTGGATTGATGATCATGTAGGAAGAAATTAAATTGGAAATTGCACCTTGTAATTGTAACATGGATTTTATCATTGCAAATTTTGGAAAAGATAGTTTACCCGCACTTATTGCAGTTTATGGAAGCGAGAAAAGTAATCGAATTCCGTGAATTATTGATCGATTGATGTTGACGATGAACGTTTCTATATCCCGTGTCCGCAATTGGTGATTTTATAACTTCATCCCCTAATAGGATCAAATCGTCCAATAAATCCGAAATAGTAAAATCCATCAGACTTCTTGATGTTATTGTACAATAACTGTGAGGGCTGTGTGGCGGAATTATCTAGCGCAAACACTTCTATAGAGTTCGCGATTTCAAACACTGCCAGCTACCAGCGGAAGGTCGTGGATTGTCTGGGTTCTATGCCCCGTTGTCCTCCCACAGTCAGATTTAATTGTGTCTTATATAGTCTAGTTGGTTTAACATTGGACTATCAACAATAAATAAGCCAAACCTGATAGACTTTAACGCCCAATGGTAATTTAGGTAAGCTGTTTTCCTGCATCACGTTGATCACCACGGCCTCTTGGTCTGTCACAAAGAGAGGAATATAAATGTCACCATTTGTTTTTTCAATGACTCATATATACACCTAGATGCCAAGACCGTTTTCAAGCAATCATTCAAGCATCTAAGTGTCTTAGCATCTAGGCCGAAACGTCGCTTATCAATATACCCAGAAGTTGAAAATCCATCTTAGTCGTCATGTTTTTGTTACACCCATTGTTGTTCTTTTAGGAACATGTAATTTTGTAAGAGTCTATAATTAGAGACTAATACTATAACATTAAGTCAAATCGCTTAAAATAATCCATTATTTGTCTTTGATTAACGTATAAATATCCATTATAGCTCTTTTAAATTTGACAATACGCCTTTTTTGTTTAAACGAGTAAGATGAATGCAAAACCAATATTGGGTCTTTGAATTAAATCACATTAGTTTCCTCCAAAAGCCATTGTTTAAACCATAGTCGTTGAAGAGGGGATATCATTTGGACTAAATAAATCCAGAATGCGTGTAAATTATTTTGAAAACAAGTATAATGATCTGGCAACACTGATCTTGTTAAAGACCTGTATTTTATATCTATACTTACAATAATTGGTGATATTTCAGCATTGAGTTATGCCACGAATAAATCCAGGTAAAACACATGTATGACCTATGACCTATGACCTACCTTTGTATACATTGAAGAAGAGCTGAGGGTTAGTATAATGGCTGTCGTTAGAAATCTGACCACCTGAGTTTTTGCCACGCTCCCATTTCCCGAAAAAACATTCATAATGATCTGATATAAAGAAAACAAACATTAATTACTTAGTATTGACTTCGTGATCAAACCGTTTCTGGCAAGTCTATTCACAGTCTTGATTAAGCCTATCCTGCATTGTCTTTTCTTCATAATGTATCTTGTTGTGTATATCTACCTCGTCATGTATAAGCCTATAATCTATCACGTGGAATTTTACAGTCTTAGTGTACTTTTGCAAATTGTCAATGTCAACGCATATAGTTCACATCTAAGCACCTTATAAGATGAAACTCTAAACACATATGAATGAAAGTCAAACTCACAAACGTCAAGCGTCCATAGACGCGAAAAATATTATATATATCAACAATTTTTAAAAAAAATCTGTGTTATAAAGATGCAATGAAACAGAACTCGCTGGAATCTGCTTAAAACCCAAGTTTTTTAGGCCTAATATTTGGTCCATAATCAACCACATTGTTCTGTAAATTATACCTGCTAGACAATCTTACCTAACGAATAGTCTCCAAGTTTCTCGTCCATGTCACATGACATCGTTAACGCAGAGTCTTCAACTTTTCTGTGGGAAAAAATAAAGTGGAAGAAAATCCATTAATTCCATGTTCATATTTATTTATAGGCCTACAGTTATAAAACAAATGTAGACCTAACTTGAAAGTGGTAGTCTTATTTATTCCGGCTTCGAGGCGCCTCTGTCCACACCTATAGTGGATGGTGATTATCTGCTAGCTTTTGTTATACGAAACTGTGAAGAAGAACCTGTGTACCATAATAATATTGGTATTAGGCCCCCACTGCCAACGTAACTGGTCCTGCTATGTTATAACTATGTTATATTGATATTGGATGCTGCTGCTGCAGTGATTCTTTCTGGAATTGTAATGTCTATCAAAGTTCTTTGATCTGTTACTTGTTTACATACAATTCTCAGTCTGGAACTTTCTATATATATTTTCTTGAATGTTCCATGATATTATATAAACGCTGGAAATGTAGTATGTTCATAGTATTTTCTTGTAGTATTACCAAAGTGTTACCAGTTAAGTTTGTGTACAATTCCATTGTGGATTTCTGATAGCTGCAGTATTTACCTTTGATGCTTTGAGTATTTCCTTGTCTACAAGACGTTTGATTACTATTTCCCACGAGAAATTTGGATATGCGTGAACGTACATTTCGTTAACTTGAGATTGATACGGACACTATATTTATATGGTTTACTGGATTCGTCGACCGAGGATCAATTTATTATATAATCCAAGAGGATTTCTTTATCATCCAGAATCATTCTACAAGGCCACAGATTTGTATATCTGGACAACTTACAACAACATACTATCACTTGTAAGTAACATACTCATTGTAAATATTTGTACACATAGTTTGTAGTTAATATTAGTGTTATCGTATTTCGTTGATACTAAATATTGTTCAATATAAAATTTGCTGGTTTTCATTTTTTCTTTACGGTCAATTTCGTTAGTTTCTATTATTGGGAATTATATCGTAACATAGATGCATAGATCTGTATCGTTATTAAGATACTGCGTAATCCATATATACACAAAGAAAAAGGTTAAGCATCCCCTATATTTTTCACAATGACTTGTCTAACAAGGTTTGGCGTTGAAAGCCTGATAACATAACCTCGGAAAAACAAATGTGGTTTGGAAGAATACATATTGGACACAAAGGAAACTGAAAAAGTGTATCCAGCTTTGAGATTTCAATCATGATTCTGGAGGAATTCCAAGATGCAGCATTTTACCAAAAAAATGAGTCATAATAAGTATGGAGGTGCAGAGTCAGAAACACAGTTCAACATCATGATTGATGATGAAAAATG